>OCZR010052903.1:20520-34535 GCA_900234385.1 Anemonia viridis
CCTCATGAGAATAGTAAGACAAAAGGTGCTAATGAACTGAACAAAAGAAAGTGTGCAAGGGATTCTGGTAGTAGATTATTTTATTGTTTGGGGAAAGAGCATTAATACACTAGTGTACATAACTCTGTAACATCCGAAATGTCAGTGTTCGACTCACTTTACCAGACGTTGTATATTAGTTTATTATCTACTCATTATAGTGCATTCAGTGAAACTGTTGAATAGTTGACGTCATCTAAATTACATTTATAAGTTATTTTCTATTTTACTGCTGACACTGTCCACATAGATCTAAATCTAAAAGTACTGTAAATTACTTCCGAAATTAGAGAGAAGACATAGAAAAAGCTGACTGTCTCTTCTGCTTCAGCAAACCTCATAATTTGCTGCTTGACTAGTGATTATTGCTTTCTAATGGTTGCTTGACCAATCGCAGAGTACCAAACTCTGTATTCAAGTCTATAATTATGAGCTTGGTGTATATCACTTAAACCTTGCTTACGGCTGTCAATAAGCTGGGATCTTACATGACAAAGTAGAAAAACAAATATGTTTTGAGTTGATAAAGTTGAGTAGGGGCTTGAAATTGAGAACCTAAATTACTATGTTTTTATCAACAAGGGTTAATTTGCAAGTGAAGGTTGTTACCACTGATAAACACACAAGATGTGTTAGAACAATATTACTATAGTAAAGCATTATTAACTGAATTATTAATTTAAAAGTACTAATTTAACCACTATAATCTGTATAATTCCTTCCTTCCTTCCATCCATCCATCCATTCATCCAACCTCTTTCCTTCTTTCTTTCCATCCATCTTTCCTTCTTTCTCTCTCTCTACCTTCCTGCATTTTTAAGCCGAACACATTTACTTGTAGTATTACATGATTAAAATTCATTGGTAGAAATTAGTTGTCATAGTTTTTAAACCTAAAATTATTTTGAAAGGCCATCTCCACTAAATTTAGAAGCAGAATGTTATATTCCTCTCAATTAAAATACTTAATTTTTAAATATATTTTCTTCAAAATGTATATACATACTCGGGTTTGTTTTGGAATGATTTGGTCAGGACACAGGCCGCCCAAACAATGTCCTTGTGTACAGCATAGTTAATAGTGTACCATTAACTATGGTACAGTTTACAATAAATGTCAGGGGCGTCCCCAGGATTTTTTGAAGAGGGGGTTCCACTTTCCCCATCCCTTCCCATAAATTTCTGGAGGAACCCTATAGTACAAAAAAAAAAACCAAAGAAAAAAAAGAAAAATTTAGGGGAATGTATGTTGGAAGATTTGCTATGGCACGAATATACATCTATGTTTAATAAATCTTGATAGGGAGAGCAAAAATTAAAAATCTCGGAAAATAAGCGTCGGATCGAGCTCAGACTTCGTACAGTGGCTAGTTAAGACCCAATGAACAATGTATTAAAGTATATTCGAATAATTGTAATTGTACACAAGCACATGGCTTGGGCTGCCTGTGGTCAGGACTATAAACATGCAACCAATACGTGTAGCCAGTAAGCGATTATTTCAGATTCCTTTTTTCACTTCGAAAGTTAACGTTCAAAAAGTGTTATCCTTTCGTACCGAACAAAAACGCCTGGTTTATTCGTAATATAATAGATAGTAAATCAATATTTAGTGGATTTTTGAGAGTACTTCTTGAATCTTCATCCGTGGAATTATGTTTCATTGGTGACGAAAAATAGGGGGTGGGGGTGGGGAGAAAGAATCAGAACGCGTAAAAACCTTGAAAGTAAGGACGAAAGCAATAGTCTTAGAGTCGTTTTCGTATTAGTGGGAAATAACTACGATACTTTTTGTCCGTGTTTCAGCCGTATCGTAACCGTATCGTAATTCTCGATTCTGATTTGTTGTTAATTTTTACCTCCTCTCTGTGATTGGATGTGTCGCTAAAACAATTCGTAGGCAGCGCCGTATCGTAAGTTTGACCTCTGGATGAACGCGTCATATCCGTATCGTAGCCGTAATCGTACTGTAAGCCGTTTCCTACTCAAACGAAAACGACTCTGATTCCATCTACAGAAGACCCCACGTATTTAAGTTAAAATTTTAAATTAACCCGAGATTATATCCAAGCAGTTTTTGAAAGACAACAGATGGATTCACTTACTGTGCAATGTTATGGTACGACGTTTAAACTCATTAACAATTGATCGAGTCAACGACCTTCGTATTCATCAGTTTCCTATCTATTATGGAGTTTTCATAACACAAGCGGCTTTTGAAACGTCAAAATTGTCAAAACCCCGCGCGCGCCAAAACAAAGGAAATGTGGTGCTTCTCAATTACCTTCAAAATGGCATTTTGGACATTGCACTTGATGTATAATTTTTTTTAATCTTTTTACTAAAAAATGAAATAAAATTGACTTGTATAATAATTTGAAGCTACGGTTACTGAGAGTGATTAAGAAAAGTGACATTTAAGCAGGCTTGTTGAAGAAGTTATATACGAGCAGCTTCTTGAGAATGGTTAATTACTGTAAAACGAACAAGGTAATTTCCGTACGAGACAGGTGCCTTAAACAGCAAAGTGAATTTTCCTAGTCTTTGATTATTGGTAGTATTATTATTGTTATTAATGAAAAATGCTGAGACATGACCATGTGAATCTCAATTATAAGAAACAGCAGATTTTTGTGGGGAAAAGATTAAAATAGATTCAAAAGAAGGTATACTGTAACTACAATAATTGAGCACAGCAATAAATGCGAAAGCAGCGAAAAACCATTATTTCACTGCCACTGCATTTTTTCGGGAAGCCATTTTAGTGTCAGCAAAACCATTTTAAAATGAGTCAGTGACGAGAAAGCGAAAAACCATTTTATTGTCATGGAAAGCCATGCTTTAGCATCTTAGAACATCCACCTATAATGGGATGCTGATTAAATATGTTCTAAGTCATATATTTTGTACTTAAGTTAGGGTCCGTATAAGAAGTAGTCAAGCTTTTGGCATGGAATGCGGTGAATGCATGAATTGTGATATTGTTTAAACCGTCCACCTCATTTGTTAAAAGAGGAAAATCTTCCATAACTTTTAAAGTTAGTACATTTCCCCCTATTTTATTAGATGCCTGAGTTTCTGTTGACGAAAGCCTCCATTAGTTCAAAAAACATGGCAAATTGAAAGCATATCTCTTAGTTATTGTTCTGAGCGCCTGTGATTGGTCGGAGTTTTGTAGTACAAAGGAAACTTTGCTTCAAAACATATGTGGCTTGCTCAAAATATATCTGATAAAGACCTTGTGTTTTTTTGTTTTGTTTTGGTTTTTGTTTCGAATTTAGATCTTTCAGCTAATTAATTCATAAGAGGGACATTTGGACTTGTGTTTTTTTTTGTAATGGGATAAAAATTTCTCCACGGCGGTTTGGTTCTCTCCCTATTAGGTGTCGTCTCCCACGCATTGCCTAGTGTTGTGTTTGTATATTCAGTGATCTCTGGTCAAGCTATCGTATGTATACAAACACAGCCTTTCTCTGGACACCTGTTAACAGTGATTGCCCCTCTGTTGAATGCATTATGGGTGACTTGGCTTATAAACAAGAATTATCTAGATTTCTTTCACCGTTGGAGCTTAAAGGTCTCCAGCTTAAATACTGTTTTGATTTAAGGACTGGCCGCTTTTTTATCCTCTATTTGTGTCAAAAACGGGGGTTTCTCGGGTTGTCGAAATCAAAATTTTAGTGGCATTCACTTGGTGTTTTACGTGTGGCAGCTAAAAGCTTTCCTTATAAACAAATCTTGCAAAGGTGTCAATCGTTGAACGAGTAATTGACTTGGAATCAAATTGGCTATTTTGTACATCCATCCAGCGAGTTCGCCGTCTTTTGTGACATAATATCTAAAGATGTCCTCCAGACTTGCCCCTTTGATTTTTTATAAATCTGCAAAAGAAATTCATTCAAAATTCATGCGCAATCGAAACTCGATGATAAACAATGCTAAGTGTTTTCCTATTGGCTAGCGAGTTCTTATCCCAGAGCTCTCCTTCACACTTGATCGTTTCGTATTTCGTTTGTGATAAAGCCACCGCCACACGTGTTGTTGACGGAAATCGAGAAATGAAAATTTCTATTCTACATAATAATTGATTATTGAGGTTGCCGCCGAGAAAAATCGCTCCAAGCCGGCCAAAATTCGTTGTTGCTTACACTGAACATAAGGTAAATACTACTTCGTTAACTCGATTTTTTGATCCTATTTTTTTCCCATGTTTATTCTTATGTGGTATTTCATTTTTGGTCGACGACGCGTAAGAAAACTTTATCGATAACAGCCGTTGGAAATCCAAAAATTAACGGAGAATTCCCGATTAAAATCGGGTCAACATTTTATCACTTGCCTTTAGAGTGATTTAAATAACAACATTGAGCTTTTTCAATCTGTTTTTCCTTTTTTTCGGGCACCCAACGCCAGCTGATCGTTTGTTAATCTAATTCTTCATGTAACGCAACAATTGTAGTTTATTATTGCATTAATCTATTCAACATGTCTTTACACCCCAACTTAATATTCATTCGGTGTTTGAATAAATATTCTAAGCTCCTCTCGATTTATTATCCAAGACACTTATAGCTTTTCATTATTTTAGAAAGATTAATGAATAAAGCTCTACTCAGTCCTATTAGCTGCTTTGATCTAAAGGCCTGATAATGACAGATTTTTGAATGGAAAATGCAAAAAATTATATGGATTTTATTCGATGATTTGACCCGATTATTCTAGAGATGCTTCCAAATTCATCCCGAATTAGATTCCCAGACCTTGTCAGCGATATTTCTTCGAAATCACTATGCCTTTTCTATATTTTTTATTTATTTTTTTTTCTTCTTCTTCCTGTCATATTTCCATAATATAAAGGTCTGTTATTTGCGCCTTCCTACTTCGCCAGAGGACAGATAGTTTTTATCTATGTCAGTCTGTGGTATTGTCCTTTCGCATTTTCTCTTCTCATCAAATACATTTACATACTCATCAGCTTTCTCTCCCCACGCCACCTGTGCATTCTTAGCTTCGTGTCTTCAACAGAATCTTTTCTCTACATTACTAATAGTAGAATTTGATTCAAAACTCCTATAATGTAAGAAGCCACACAGTCTCGTACATTTGGAGCTGCGAATTTTACACAATTGCCTTGCTTCGCGTTACAACACAACAACGGCTCCAAAAGGCTGATACATTCCCTTAAGAGAGCCAAATATTTTTGGTTCTTCGTTTTCCGTTCAATTTTCATGTAAGAAAAGCATTTACGCTTTAGGGATGAAGTATAGGGGCTTATAGCTATACTTATTTGTAAACGTTGGTGATTTTTAGAAAAATCGATCTCGACCCAGTCTTCTGGTCGCGTTCATGTCGTCTTTGTTCCTTCCTTGGTTGATTGTAAAGCCGAAAAAAATCTATCTTCTCGGCTTCTGTTCGATTTCTAGTATCTTCAAATGTCTTCATTTGTCTGTAAATATAATTGAGTTCAAAACATAGGTGCAATGATGGTTTGGACCTAATCTGGTTTCTGGAATTTTTTTTACTTTGGGATATTTCTCTTGCCGTTCGTTCATTTACTTCTTTGATCGAGATTTCTTTTGTTCCTTTGTGGTTCGTATCCTTGTTTCAAAGTTTATTGATTTATTGCACAAAAACCCCGACAAGAAACGAGACAAGACTCCCTGGTTATGCTTCCCATTTGAATCAGCCATAATCATCACACCACAGGCCGTACTCATTTAGCATGTAAAGCATCCAAGACCACGACATCCACGCCAATGGACATAATACAACTACACAGTCACCAACCAAAGACGTTGAATTAATGGTTCATGTCAGATCCTATCATCTAAGGTGAGCTAGTTGCTTGTGTACGCGCTGACGTCCTTGCTTTTCGTTTGTGTCAGTCACATGCACTGTTCTTGCAAATCACGACTGGTCCCCAGTCCTGCTCACTGTAGTATCTGTTATGTTTCATAGTTTTGAAGGCACGGAACCTGCTTGACCGGTTTGGATAAGAGATGTCCCGGATGTTGAGCTTTAGTGAGGAATGTAACATGCATGCATGTTGATCTGGTGTATTCGCACGTACAGCAGTAATAATAATCATCGTCCTAATTTTCATTAACGTTATACATTTGACTTTATATTATTAACGCATTTTTTACGTTTAACTATTTATTTTGATTCTATTTTTGTATAGTTTTCATACATTAGTGGCAATGTTATCAACGTAACCACTTTGTAATTATTCATTATGTATTTGTCACTTCACGTTATCAATAAATTTTTGAAAAACCAACGCAAGACCGTCAATTTTGTCGTTGTTTTTGGTTTCTTCTTTGTTTGAATCTAGATTTTGTTTCGAAAGTAATTATTCCAATCACTTTCAGTCGAAAGACCTAATTTGCGATTGAAGTCTAATTCTCTTAAAATATCGATACAAGCAGAAGCTTTTATCAAAAACATATAGGAAAACCAGATGACTTGTATACATCAACATTGTCTCAAAGACAAATGGCACCAACTGGGCTCCCAGTGTGTTCTTTGCGAAACGTGACGTCACAGCCGCCATTTTGAATAATTGAAACAAAATGTTTGAATTTTGATTCAGTTTTTCTCTGACTTCAACAACAGATCGTTACATGTGCATAAGTGTTTCTTGTGTGTCGATTGTCCCGGCGTTTTGATTGTTTCAGACGAAAGCCATGTGAGTGTTCCGTGAATTTCTCTCTCTGAGTGACACAGTTGTTTTGGTAAATCTTATGAGTCACCGATGACTATCTTGATTACCAAAAGTAAACCAACATTGGAGGTTAAAATCAAGCCTGGATGATATTTGCTGTTGTACAGAGATGCTAACAGTTCCAACTGGAAATAACTATTGGTTTACTTTCACTCCTCCAAAGTTTTTCCCGACACTTTTCAGAGCATGCGCAAAAGTAGCTTCGTCTGCATGTGGCGTGTCATTCATTCATTCTAATATCAAGCCTTTAGCAATGCGAATCAATGACGTTTTGTTGTTTTCATGTAACTAACTTTCTAACTTCTTCACTAATTTTCAATTTGCTTTATTCATTTTGTGTCTAGCACGAATTGATTCTAGAATTGAATCGTTAAGTTTTTAATTTTTTAAATGTTGTTCAAAGCGTAGTTCTCGTTCGCTGTGCCACTTATTATTTTAGTCACATCTCAGATTTGAACCTAGTTTTTTCATCAGTTGCCCTTATTTACTTGACAAGTATTTACCTAATCACCTGAGTACCTCATCACTTTGAAAGTCGTAGTGCCATGTTGATGCTATTTTGGCTTTCCGTTATCCAGTTATATCTTCTTTGCTTTGTTTCTTATATCAACATGGTCGCATGTCGTTTTTTCTTACACACCGAATTGAAGCAAAAAGCTAAGTGTTCAAATTATTCATCAAAGAATCCTATAATTTTGTCATGTACGATCGCAAGCTACCACACTTTAATGCTGGCTTCCCCTTTCTTGACAAGACCAACGTGTATTTCAGTAGTTCAGCTTTTTTCCACGTCCTTTAGCTGGTCGATATTTATTGTAACTTGTGGTCAGTCGTGCGTAATTAACAAGATTGTGGATAAAAATCCCCGCGTTGTAGACATGGAATCTCATGTGAACAGCATTTATGGTTTGTTCCATAGTCCAGTCACGTTCAGTCTTCCAACCGTTTCTCGTCCGTCTAGTGGTGGCTAAATTGGTAGTGATTGGTCATCGGCCCACCTGAGGTCGAAGTGTCTCAACTTCGACCTATCAGATTTGGAAATAATTTTTTTATTTTTCGTGATTGTATATGACGTTCAATTAAAAATGTTTGTGTATGTCTGGATCGGCTGTTTAGTGTATGTCTGCATTCTTAGAATTGATACAGATGGTTTCCTAAAAGTGGGGAGACCCACTGTACCTGACCTTTAAATGGCTTCCCATTACATGCATTGTGATTGGATGGCTTACATATCAGAGCATTTCCATTGGTTCATGGAAGAAGCCATTTAAAGGTCATGGTGGTGCTATGTTGTTTACTCGCTCGTAAACCTGCTCTTTCAGTCTTGTGACGCACAAAACAAATTCGTCTTTCTTGTGTTTTTTCCTTGTTATGATAAATGTAAAGAGCCTTTTTGTTAGCTCTCTTACGTTCTGTACCTTCTTGTCTTTCTAGGTAAACTGTCTTAACAATGGGTAAACAAAATAGCAAACTTAAACCTGAAGAATTGGCTGACCTTAGAAACGCTACACAGTTCAACGAACACGAGCTACAGGAATGGTACAAGGGATTCCTTAAAGACTGCCCGTCCGGACACCTGTCCGTAGAAGAGTTTAAGAAGATCTATGGCAATTTTTTCCCTTACGGAGATGCGTCGAAGTTTGCTGAGCACGTCTTCCGTACGTTTGACCAAAATGGCGACGGCACGATTGACTTCCGAGAGTTCATCTGCGCTCTTTCAGTCACATCTCGCGGTAAATTAGAGCAGAAGCTGAAGTGGGCATTTAACATGTACGACCTGGACGGCAATGGATACATCTCACGACAAGAGATGCTGGAGATCGTCAAAGCTATCTACAAAATGGTAGGATCTGTCATGAAGATGCCTGAAGACGAAAGCACACCGGAGAAACGAACCGACAAGATCTTCCGACAGATGGATAAGAATGTTGACGGCAAACTCTCGCTGGCCGAGTTCATCGAAGGAGCCAAGAGTGATCCTTCCATCGTCAGACTTCTTCAGTGCGACCAGTCAGGAGGAGCAGCCCAGTAGACATAATATTCTTAATTCGCTGTAACCAGATGGCTACCACTTGTTGTTGACTTTGTTAACTTAGAGACAGATATATGTCATGAAGCATCTCGTTGTGTTTACCACTGACCTTATTCTCGAGTATCTATCTACACTTAAGCTTAACTTATGCCTGCCTACCTTCCAATTTCAAAGTTCTTTCGACACTGACTATCATTTAGCGACGCTAACGGTTGCTTCGTAGAAAAAAACAGTAGCGTAGAGATTCTTTTTACAACAAAAAAATGGTTCAAGTAATAACCAAAATAAAAAAACATTTTGTTCTTTTTTTAAACACGAGATTATTTGCATTGTTTGTAAGATGTTTTATTGCATGAGTGGAATATTACCAACTTGTTTTCTGGACGTTCATCCTTTTGCTTGCAGCTATTTGAAATCTTTATGAAGTTGTCTTTATTATAGGAAATAAATGTTGATATAAGTTATTTCATTGGTGTGTGCTATTCTTGAGTGAAAGGGAAGGCTGTTTGATGACCTTGTTAGGCAGGTAACACTGCTGGGATAGAGACCCTTAATTCCAACCAAAGAGGACGCTGATTGGTCCAACCAGGTTGCACTTCTATTTTATAGGTGGGGTGCCTGATGACGTACTTCGTTTACATTGAGAATTTAAATGTTCGAAAATTTCAAGCTATGATAATTATGACTTTATAAATGACAAGAACGCATCGCATTTACCGAGATCTGAAAATGTGGGGCCGATTGTTTAGGAGATATTAACAATTTTAATTTAAAAAGAAAATTTACAGTAAATGTATGCGTGGTTCCGTCTGATTGGCAATACTTGCCCACCAGACATTCATTTTCTTATAAAATTTCAAGATTTCGAAATCTAATTTCTCAAAGACTATTGAAGCAATCGGCCCCAACTTTTCAGATATTGGTAAATGCGATGAGTTGTTGTCATTTGTGAGGTCATTTTTATCAACATAGCTTGAAAAGAGTTTTTTTTCGATGTAAACAAAGCGCCACCCATAGCAAATGCCAGCTTGTATAAGTTGGCGCTCAAAGTTGTTAATTGATTGGGAGAAGGGGCGCTGATCTCAATAGTTAAGTTCATGAATTATTGAATTCGAATATTTCGTAAAAGGAGATAGATACTGTATACGATTGTTACCGTAAAAATGAGACGTGCTTGTGAAATAGTTAATTCAACACTAGTATTTGGAACCACTGACATATCGTCCCATTTCGTTCAGTTCTTCCGGCTCTAGATGGTTCGACAGTACTTTTCACTGGTCAAATATTCTGAGACCTTTTAATAACAGTAATTAGATATCCAGATCATTACCAACATCAGTTAACAATCAGATTGTTTTGCAAAAATCTTCACGATTTTTATCGACGCCATCTTGAAACCGATAATCACGTGACAAACTAACTTCTGTCGATTGTCATCCGCACTCAAAACTATTGTGTTCGTTCTCTCGTAACTGATTCTTTTATGGTTGATTCTGGTTTCTTTTTTATATCCATAATGTGCGTCTTGTAGCGTGCCCTTGACCGCACGAAGAGACTTTTACGTCTTTGCGGCCAGTGACAACAGTTTTATAAATAATGAATAATTATATCTGAAAATTGCTTTAGTCATTCAGGTGTTTATATCTTATTTGGTTCAATTGGGTCTGGTTGAGATCTTGATTCAAATCTGGAACATTTGAGAGCCAGATGTGTGACTTAAGAGCTGTAAGAATGCTACACATGGGAGGTCTGTACATCGATCCTTGACCAACTCTACATACTTGATGGATGTTCGATACAATAGGAATAACTATAACGCGCATCAGTTTAAGTGTTACAGCCATCAAAGAACCACAAAAATAGTGTGCGCGCACGATTTAAGATTTTATATCTTTAAAATATCTTCTTAATTTTTTTAACACTTTGAAACTTAAGGTTCAAGAGCACTCGAGAATTAGATCAGACAAGCACTCGACAGGGCATGTTATTGTTGGTAATTTTATGGACATTTTTCAGTAGGTCGTTTTATATTCATACATTGCACAGTATTCTCACTAATAACGATAGTAAAGGTTAGTTCGTAGTTATAATACCGAGCAATACTATTAGTAACATATTTCACTATATATTTGACTTTTAGTGTGTGAATTATATTGCGCGCGAATATCCGGTAATAGAATGCATTATTGAAGAAAGAACAGTCAGGGCGCAGTGTTAATTTTCTTGAGTAATAGCGTTATTATTATAAACAAGTTATTTTACTTGGGTGTTTTTACAGGTGGACATTTTGTACAGTTGTGAAACTATTTGCGCGCACTCCGCAATGGTTGTACTTATGTAACAACACCGAGTATTATCCTTGTCGCGTTCACAATTTTATCATATATGCGCAAATAGAAATACAGTGCATTAACAGTAGGAGCAAATGGTTGCAACATTACAACTCGTGCGCAAATGAAAGGTGAATATCTATGGCATTTTTCCCCTACGTACGGAGATGCGTCGAAGTTTGCCAATTCTCGTTTGCGCAATTCATGCCTTGGTGCCGCGACAAAATATTTCTCCTATATTCACTGCAATACAAGTTCCAACTTGTAGGTGTTTGCACATAAATGACATGTCGCCTTATATCCATACATCCTTAACCCTTGTAAAAACTCCTACATTTCCTAATAATAAGCGTGTACTGCAGAATTCATTGCCCATTTTTCATTTTTCCTTTTTTATTTTTTTTTTTAAGAAAACCACTATAAATGGGTAAACAGAACAGCAAACTTAAACCAGAGGTCCTTAACGATCTTCGGGCCAATACAGAGTTTAATGAACAAGAACTACAGGAATGGTACAAGGGATTCCTTAAAGACTGCCCGTCCGGACACCTGACTGTAGAAGAATTTAAGAAGATCTATGGCAATTTTTTCCCTTACGGAGATGCGTCGAAGTTTGCCGAGCACGTCTTCCGCACGTTTGACAAGAACGGCGACGGCACGATTGACTTCCGAGAGTTCATCTGTGCTCTTTCCGTCACATCTCGTGGTAAATTAGAGCAGAAGCTGAAGTGGGCATTTAATATGTACGACCTGGACGGCAATGGATACATCTCAAGACAAGAGATGCTAGAGATCGTCAAAGCTATCTACAAAATGGTAGGATCTGTCATGAAGATGCCTGAAGACGAAAGCACACCGGAGAAACGAACCGACAAGATCTTCCGACAGATGGATAAGAACTTGGATGGTAAATTGTCAATGGACGAGTTCATCGAAGGAGCCAAGAGTGACCCTTCCATTGTACGATTACTGCAATGCGATCCTTCAAGTGGTTCGGCTTCTTAGCTTTCCTTCATTTTTTTCTGGACAATTTCTTTTTTATGATAGGGAAACGCTCAGTGGTTCTGTCAGTATTGGTACATATACTATGGATTCATTGCTGTTATTCTCGGTTAGGTTACTTGCCTCGTGTGTTATCTTCAAACCTTGTTAGTATATTCCTGAGGTATGTTTCTTGTAGCTAAGTTAATTATCGTCAGTTGTTGTTGTTATAACCCCTGTCATTTTCATTCCGTGTGCGGTTAGTCATTCCAAGTCTTTCATTTGCTAGGAAGGACGTCAGAATTATCTAGTTCTTACAAGCTGTTACTCCGTATCATTGCGGCATTATTCTGCTTGTGAGTTATAACTGAATTGTTGCATATCATAAAATAGTTAATAGAACATGTATCGGAAAAGGTTCTTTAATGTTCGGTCTATAGGGTGTCTTCAAATTGTTTGGTCCGGCTGACTTATTGATGCTAATGGTATCACCACATGCTTAGGTCTTAAATCAGTTACAACATTCCCTAATTAAGACTTTTTTCAGCTTCTTCTACTACAAATAGTGTTTCCCCTCGTAAAGCTCACTCGCTCCAAAACATTGGCGGGATGTGTAGCACTGGCGCTCATGCGCATACGCTTCTCGAATTTGAAATTCTGTTGGAGCTGAAGCCATTGGTTGCAGCTTCAAGCCTTACCGCGCCCTGTTTTGTTCCTGTTGTGCTTATGGCAAGATACAGGAAGAATCGCCAGTACGCACGTACGCACGCTGGTCACATCAAAAATTATTGAACACTTAGAGACAATCAAATGCAACGTATATCTGCATGGTTTGGTTTGGATAAGTTTGAGTTTGGGACCCAAACGAGTTGAAAATTTCATGCTTCCTGGTCCCACATGGATTATATCTTCAAAGAAGCTTAAGTTTAGATCAACGATTAAGTCCACCAGACGTGGGAGGCCACGTTCTTCCATGCTCGACTACTCGCGCGTGTGACAAAGTTGTCCTAAAGTTACGGACATACGGTGCAATTTTGCGCGCAGTGTTACACGACGCAGTTGGCTGCACGCAATGTTACTGATGTAGATAAAGATCATCCTGTATTACCATTATTGTCCTTTGCAGCATTGCGCATAATGTTGCACCGTGTGTCTGCACTTTAATAGTACCAACTAGTATTAATAACTAGAATTAAATCGAATAAATGCTGTGCGTTTGATGAACATAGGGCAGGTTCAGTATGTTCTGTACAAAATCAGTCAAATCTGTCAGAGTTAGATGATTAAGTCAGTTGTTAGTGAAATATTTAACACAATTGTCCAATAAAAGTACGAATAGACCCATGTTTGCCACCAAGTGTCGTTCATTACTCTAGCACTGGGGTACCTGTTAATCTCGCGACGTCGACCATATTGTCATTGAAAGGCGCGAAGGGCGTACACCGAATGGTCCGGGATGTGGGGGCCGGGGATGTGGAACCCGGCCTGGGGATTTGCAAACCACTTTTTGTATCTTTTCCTTTCATTGAATGGAAATTCTTCAACGTCAATATTAGTTCAAATATTTTATTTTGCGCATTAAATAAATGGTACTGTATATAGACGCCTTTCACGTCAATTAAGACAAAGCAGTTGAAATGTGAGGAAAAAACAAAAGAATTTCATTAACCTGAGAGTTTGGGACAGCTAGCCCTTCACTGAATTCACGTGCCTTATCCACGCACCTGTTGCAAGGGTGGAATATCACCACAAAATATCCCTTTATCATTTGTTGGCTTCGTAACTCGTAATATATTCACGTGTTAACAATACTCGCGAGTATACATTTAGATATGGAAATATGTGAAAAATGGGTATAGTCGCGTGTGTTTGGAAACGCGTCATGTAGGGTGGGGTGTGTGTGTGTGGG
>OCZR010052938.1:5178-22381 GCA_900234385.1 Anemonia viridis
TGTTTCCTTGTGAGCTAATGACTGGATGACCTCGTTTTCATGTACTCGGCAGCCATTATGAGAAAGGTGTATGGCGCATAAGAACGTGCCATAAGAAATAATAGTCTGTGCACAAATTAATTGATATTATGCTGATTGCCACACCAAAAACAATTCAAACCGTTGAATAAAATAACGATTAGTGAACGAACCCAAAAAGTCTTTCATCCGTCTCGTTCTCGCGTCTGACCCCTTGCTGCCACGTGGTACATGAAACCACGTGACTGTAGGAGATCACGTGATTCATTGCCTTACTTGGCACAAGATGACGTTGTACATTAGACCCGACAAAGGTGTCACGTGGTATGTATGAGGTCTCTCTGAAGTGATATCAACAGGTCATGTGTACAGTGACGTAGCGCACATGTGATCCATGCATAATAACCGACTGTTAACAAATGAATTTTTCTAGATTATTCGATGTAAATAGCCTTAAAATTCCTACCATACAAGGCAATGCTAACTACCTAGGTTACGTTACATATTTACTCGCCCTAAATTGTTTCCAAATGAACTTAATTCTTTCCTTCCCAAATAAATAAATTCAGATTTTACTTGTAAAATCCAAGAGTAGTGGCATCCCTGATGCAATTTCGATACCCACGGCCAATGTCTTTCCAAGTACAAGTGGCATGGTCCTTCCTCATGGCACAGTAAAGATTGTTTACTCCACAGTAATAATCCATCATCCCTCCTAGTGGATCCATCCAGCTGCATAGCTTAGCCCTGCACGCGCAGTTGCGGCCGTAGTACCTCCTGATTCCAATACGCTGCCCCGCGCTCAAGCTGCTCCACGTCTGGATCCAGTTGCATGAAAAAATCTCGAGGTCCTCGCCATCAATGTATCCTCCAAGAACATAATCTCGACCTCTTTCCAGCTGCGCCGCGCACGAGTTGTTATCCGTGTATATGGCTACTTCCATTGGCATTGGTACTTTGCCTGGGTAATCTTTGAGTGGAGTAGTGTTCTTAACCTTGTTCTCTCCTTTGAACACTCGCTGGACTTGGACGCGGTAAACGATCACACTGCGCGTCCATGAATTCACAGGATTATCTGGTTGAGGAATATGAATGGTTTTTGTGACAGGTCCTGACTGCACGATTCCTCGCAGCACTGCAAAAAATGATTAGAACAATGTTAAGACCATCGATCAATAAAGTAATGGGTTTCCTTGAAAATATTACAGGCATGAAGTACAATTATAAGGTGTCTGGCTGTCAGGCTTCAGGTCAGATAGTAAGAACGTATATTTCAACATCTAATGGTTATATATATTTTATCAGCCTTAACTGTGAAATTCAAAAATTATTGTCACGTTCGGCAGAACATGATATGAAATACTTTATTCTGTATGCACTGAGGATTGCAATTGTTTGTGTGTGTTTGATGGTGAAACAGAGATAGCAAAGTTTCACTGTGCAATCTAACTTCTCATCACTTTTGTTTCCCTGTTCAAGCGCTGCTCACTCAGGGGAGAATGCAAGTTCAAAGTCATTGACTCATACTGTGAATAACCAAACTAATGCTAATACAATCTGTTCTTTTGGAAAATCTATCCTGTCGTGTTTGTGAATATGACGGGGCCGGGGAAGCAAAGAGCATTATTGCGGCACCGGGTATCTTGCCAAAAATGCCTTATTCCGGCTTCTTTTATTGTTCGTGAAGAGTGTTCTGCCAATCCCCAAGTACTTTATAACTTTAAACAGCACACACATTTAGCAAGCGTTCTATTTCTTTGTTGAAATACAATTTAGAAGTTAAAACAAATGCGCGCGCATGTGGTTTGTGCTCTCATAATGCACGCCCTTCCAACCAATCAGAACATGAGATTTATAACACTTTTTACACAGATTAATATTAGTAACGACATGCAGATATAAAAAAAATGGAACGGTAAATAAAGATTCCAGAAGAAAAACCTTCGATTGCTTGAACAAAGTTTCCGTTATCGTTTCCGTTTGTCAGTTTATTATTTTGCTTTTTTGTACATATCCTGGCATATATCCTGCATAGCGATCCATATAGAGGATCGCCGTCTAGTTTCATGACAGGTGTGCACGTCAGACATCGATCGATTCTTTGGTTTTTGATTCCGTATTCAAGAGCCTTAAGAGCTAAAGTGATCTGCATGTCTTGAGTTCTCTCCCCGAAGTGAAATCCGTCAGATCGATACAACTTGAAACAAAACCGCAAAGTACATTCTTGTCGTTTCGTATTTATCGCTTTTATTCGGTCTACCACAGTTATGCGATACAAAGACAAGATGGTGCCCTTGTCAATGCAAAGAATGGTCAATTCAAGGTTAACTCTCTGATTGGCCCGAGTGACGACAATACGCTAATAAGAGAAGTGGAAGAATTGGCGGGCAATACTCTTAAATAGACAGGCAATGCTCTCGATCATCCGGCCATACTAAAGCTGGATTGTGCTAGAAATGAATATTGACCCAGCCATAGCATTTATCGGGGATGGCTAACCTTGCCCCCTTAACTCACAGATGTAGAAAAACATGGCCACCTAGGCCTTTACTTTAAAAATAATACTTTTTATATTTGACCCTCGATGAATTTTAGGCCACACCTTAGATTCCTCTGCCTCTCCTCCCTACCCTAGTGATCGTATATGACTCACTCGTATCTCTAACTCACTAAAACTCGTACGGCTGAAAAATGTAATCTTTTGGCAGATACGCAATAAGGAAACTGAATGTATGTACATATTGAATGATGAACTTACTAGAACTCTACAAGACTATTTATAACGATCTCCATTGACTGGTGAACAGTTCAATCGACAGGTAGTGCCGTGGGTTAAACGGCGGACGATAATGGAAAACATACTGGAGCAGCTTCGATATCTATACATCTATATATACATTATGGTGGTACTTTTAACTACTTTTAAGTTTTAAAACTTGATGAGAGTCGATATCATATCATGGACAGACAGTCCAGTTGACAAATAATCTCTAGGTAGCTGCACTCAATGGGTAATGGATGCATGTACGCGAGGAAGGAATGAAGTTACTGGAAGCTTAGTTATGAAGAAAGTCAAACACTGTCTTGTTGTTTGGATTCTTAATGAACTCTTGCGAACTTAGACACGCATGTGTGCTAAACATATTTAATTGCTAAAGCTCTTTCAGTTAAAAAAAATTTTAAAGCCTCAAATGTTTGTGATAAACTTGAACTTCAATCACTTTGGTTGTTGATTAGATATACTTCGGAGGGGGTATGAAGGCTTTTACATCCACTAGAGAAGTACTAGTATTTTCAAAATATTCTTTTTCATCGTTATAACCACACACAAGTTGACTATCTATTTTCCTTTGTCCCGCGATCATTAGATTACATTTATTTAGATTTAACGTTTGATTAACTTCAACTTCTCTTTGAATCATGTTTCTTCATCCTAATGTTTCTTTTTTATTAATTTTGAAACCAAGCTTTCGGCCTAAACGGCCATCATCATCATCAACCCTGATGATGGCCGTTTAGGCCGAAAGCTTGGTTTCAAAATTAATAAAAAAGAAACATTAGGATGAAGAAACATGATTCAAAGAAAACTTATACACCATCCTACAATAATACATTGGACAAACTTCAACTTCACTTGGCTAGAGGATCCGGTACGCTATGAGAAAACACATGCACCTTAGTAGTTGCACAAAAAGAAAACGGACAGCGCCTAGTCATGCGTCCCCAGGAGCTAGTATCCTTTAAGATCGATAGATTCATTCCTAATTTTTTCAAATATTAATTACTAAGGCATTCAAGGAATAATGTAAGGTCGACTGATGATGGAGATTTTCTAATCAAAACATAAATTAAGCATGGACGTCGTTATTCATGTCACTTATCAGAACTCCTACCAGTTATCAGGTCGGCCTTCAATGCTCATTTCTTCCAGAGATACTCTCGATCGGGATCGATCATCATAATATCACTACAGATCGTAATCCTACTAGTGTAAAGAACAATTAAGGGTTATTCACCGCATACCGCAGACTTAACAGCGCGATGATTTCCCAGACACCGATTGAAGAATTCTTCAGTCTTTTCATATTTATCTTGACTCGAGGACACGTTCTGGAATGTTCGCCGGCTATATAGATTAGCGATCTGTGGTTGGGGTTGGGGTTCATAGCAAGTGCTTTTAATGTGGCACAAAAATATTACACTTGCTTTATTTGTACTGTATTTTCTTTTTTCTTTCGTTCTTCCTTTCATCCATGCATCCATTCGTTCTTTCATTCGTTCATCTTTCTATTCATCCAGCGGTTCGTTCGTGCATCGTTCGATATTCCTTTCTTTAGTCGTTTTCCTTCAAACATGCCAGGATTCTCCTCTTCTTTTTTTCTTCTCACTAGCTCTCTCTCTGTCTTCTCTTTTTCTTTCACTTTCTTTCAATTTCTTTCTTTCTTCTTTTTTTGTTTCTTACAACTTCCTTAGTTCAATTCTAATTTTCCATTTGCTCATTATACTTTTCTTTTTATATTCTTCCAATTTTTCCCTGTCCAATCCTACATCTCTTGTGATCTTTTCTTGCATTCTTTTCATTTTTTCTCTTTTTCTTCCCAATCATCTTTTAGTCTTTAAATCATAATAGGATAATCCGAACATAGTGAGATTCACTCCTTCCAGACTGAAAACTGTCTTTCTTTGTCCACAAGGCACACCACTCCTTTGTCTAATAGTGTGGTTACCGAACACTCACGTGTATTTTGTTTCAATCAAATCACTTGCAACCACTAAACATATTGACATGAAAACATCAACAGACAAGTGACGGACTGCGGTTGCCTATTAATATAGATGGATATCTAGCATCAAGTGATATTAGAAGTGGCATGCATGTCTTGCTTTGCAACACCGAAGCACTCGCCAATATGTTTGTCTCAGAGTTACATATGCAGCGATTTGTTCTTTGAAGAGGACTAGGAGGACTACCCACGCAGTATACACTCCTGCATCCTTCCGTTGCCCGCTTCCTCTGAAGATTCACGTCTTCACTACTAAGCTGTTTCTAATCTATGCTGTGTGTATTCGATACCTTTCCTGTTGGGCACAAATCCATCACTGACTGATTCAAGCACGCAAAAATACCTTTTTAAAAATTGTCTTCACTTCAAACATTTCAAAGATACTCCTTCCGTCTCGCTAGTTACAGAAAACAGCTCCCTTTGATTGTATATATTTATAGCAGCAACAACGTACGCTGCTGTCCAGCAGGGTGCCGAGGGGTTTTAACTTACCGTTTTTAAAATCAATAGCCTTTTCTTATGTTGCGCTGAAGGTCATGAATCCACAAAAGGCAAAAACAATAAGAAAGTTTGTGTTTTCAAATATTGATCTTTTGACACTCAAGTTTGCGAGTATTTTTTTTTCTGTTTGGCTCTGAATTTCAAGATCTCTCTAATCACAACTGAGTGCGCGCTGATCGATAATTTTTCTGCTACCTTTCTTTCCTCGAAGACAATTAAAATATTAAGTGTTCTTTGGCTACGATTTAGTGATTAATGCTTTCGTCGCCAAGACACGCGCTTCCTAGAATTAATGTTCACTAGTTTTCTTCAAGGCTAAACTCTCTTTCATTTTACTAAATATCTTTGTTTTCTAACGATAAACAAACTATTTCGGTATCAAATGAACAAGCAAGCGTTTAAATTCGACATGATTATACTGTATTTTCTTACCATAATCTGAAGTACAAAACTTGTCTTGGGGATGGATATTCCCAGGAACACATCGACAAGAGAAGGAAAGCCCTTCGTTAATCAGAAGACAGAATATCACTAGAACAGCTATGGGCTTCATGTTGTACGCTCGCTCAATCCGGCAGAATGATCTGTAGAACGGAATAAGGTTGGACTTTTATGAATATTGCTCTAGAGAACTGCGTGACTGTCACACGCCTACATTTCAGTGTGGTTAATATGCTATCACGGGTGGCATCGAGCCATGCGAGCCCAACACTAACCGAGTGCACATAAGTACTCTGAGGAAGAAAGGATGTTGTGCCCGTAGGGAACCACATTTTTGAACATTATGAATAGGAAAACAATGGTTTTTTTTGGCGGCCAACCACGCTTAAACGCTAACAACGGTTATCAAAACAGTAGGTGATCTGCTCCTGTCAAAAGTTAGCCCGCATACTAGGCCCAATATGGGGTTTTGCGGTTTGGGGAGGGGTGGTAGGCCTGTTGGGCAGGGGACGAGGGGGATCAAAAACTCTCGCTTGGGCCGCTACACAGGCCAGTCAAAACTCTTGTCCGAAAAAAAAATTGCAATGATGTAATCAGGCGCTGTCTTCCTCATAGCCGGATATACTCGATCGACCGGCACAAACTAGAGTGCGTTACTTTAAGCTAGACACAGATGACTTGAGTTTGTCAGCAGTTTGATTGTGCCCTCTCACTTCACCTCTTCAATTATAATAATATATATAGCAATATTGACAGGGCCTTTCCAACACCTGAAATTTGTACAAAATTGACTTTACATTATACCTTGAAAGTTATATTCCAGATTCCAGATAGAGCTGCGCTAGACGGATCTTTTAATCAATGTTGTACTTCATGTTTATGCGCGTTTCTTTTTTTCGTGAAAGTGTGCGCGCTATAATCATCCTCGTTATTCACAAGCAAAAGCGAACCTCTTTTTCTCAAACTTGCTATTTCAGTCTTTTGGCACAAAGCCACGTCCTCTTCATTTCCAGACGTCGAAAAGTTTGGAGTTCCAAGGTGTGCGCTTGAAATATTTCACCTCTTGTATACACAAAGATTGATATTTTTCTACGGTTTTAAACTTGAACCTTCGTGATATGGAATTTCGAAGAGTTACGTTAAGTATATCTGCAGCGGCACATACTGAAAAAGTCATTCATTACTTCGGTGGTGATGATGAGCGATGATACTCTCTTGTTATAAATCTAGCGTCTGGACGAATGAATTAATCAATTGTTGATACGAAATTCCGTACAAATCCTTTTTTCGAAATACCTTAAAACAAAAAGAGGCCCAGTTTTATCCGCGCGCATGACCCAGTTCATATGTCCAACTTTCGGTCGCGTCGAATCTCATTGCCTTTGAGGCCAGATCGAGGCTTCATATAAGACATCAGCTCTTTTTTGTTTAGCACCAGGAGAAGATATGTGTTAAGTTTGGTGTACGTACTTTGACTAGTTTAATAGAAAATTTACAGTGCTCGACCTCAAAGGCAATTTAATAATTAGATTCGACGTGGCAAAAGTTCGATGTATGAACTAGGCCTAATTTCTTCAAAGGAAGTTTTAGAAATCGCGTGCTTTAGTCCGACTTCTGAAATAGTGCAGCATCAGGGAGCCTAATTCACGCAAATGAGGTCAATAGACGTTTGAGGAAATTAACGTTATGTACTGCGGATGGCGGGATGCGATCGGGCTTGCAACAGCACTTTGTCGCGCTGGCAAAATTTCAAGTATTAATAGTTCCGACTACAATGAAGCAAAGCCCTCAGGCCTGGTGACATCAAGCGAAGAATTTTTCTCAAGGAATGACATTCCAAAGTAAAGTAGAGTCTCAATTCTTGACCTTAATTAGAGAGAGTTAATAAAAAGAGTCGTATATTCAGTGACAAACGCGAAAAGATCGAAAATGAGCATCAGAATTTTTTCATATGGTTGTCGTTTGAACCCGATTAATGAATGCTCTACAATGGAAGTCCCCTTCACGAATAGTTTATATAGTTGTATGTTAATACCTTTAATGGTCCATTAATCGGTTTATATTGTGAATGTATCGGGTGTGAAGCTTTCATCACTTCAAAATTAGATTAGTATTAAGTAAACAAGCACACAAACTTTAAGTTTATTGAGGCTGTTTATATATATTCAAAACGTTAACGTTCTTACAGTTTCGATCGCCGGGAAAGTTCTCCACGAAATGTTTAATTCATAGACCACTCACTTGTTTGCCTCCTTGGAACTTCACTTTTCTGGTTCTCCAACAGAGATAAGAAGCTTGATCGATAACCACCTACAAAGAATGACAACTACCGCAGCTTGTTAATGGGGAAATGTTGAATGCTTTTGGCAAAAAGAATGATCTAGAAACTCTTTTCAGTGGGTTGAGATTGTTTGACTAATGAATTAAGCCGGGAGAGGAAGACACTTAGCCAGAAAAATATTAAGATGAAAATCATATGCATGATCACCGTATGTTAGACTTTGATTTATGTAAAAAACACTTGCTAGAATATTCCTTCAGTCTAAAGATCAAAAACGATGCGACAGTAAGTAAAACAACCACAGGCTACGAGGGATGGACAGTATTGCAAGGGCGGATCTAGCCTAAAAAATATAGGTGAGGGGGTACGTGATTGACAAAAGTTTGCAAGACATCTGGGGGGGAGGGCTAGGGTTCGAAATCATTAAAGATTAGGTGGGGAATATGTGGGTACAATGGGGGTATACGAGGCTGACAGGAGGGCTACAGCACCACTTCGTCCCTCCCTGGATCCGACCTTGTTTTGAAGAATTGTCGACACCCGTTCCCTAGCTAAGTCAAGTTCACTAAGGTATAGCAATTCCCCAGATATAGAGTCGACAAGATCCTTTTAGTATACATTTTTTATCATTAGTAAGAATATAATATATTTACATATTACATAGTTATTTAGATACTATAATATTTTTTATTTACAGGAAAGAACGAGATATGATCCCATGCATTTTACGAGTAGTTCTTTGTCTTCAACGGTGTGTACCACATCCGCTGTCATTGATATCTATAGACATAAGTATTATTTATATTTATTAACAAAAATTCGCTGTTGTTATCAGCAAAATCGTCGACATTTCTATTCAAATATGTATAGAATAGATTTCCTTTCTATGATTTATAATTAATGCTTAGTCCTTTGGAAATAACTTTTGGGCTAGGCTTTCGGTCTTAGAGCACGATTCCGTGTTGTCTAAATCACTTTGAAGATCCACTATGGCTCCAAAACATGACGAAAATCCATCCTTGTCTAGTTATGAATACATAGATATTAAAGGGAATTTCTTGAAGAAGATGTTTACAATATTCATTAAGGATGTGTCTGCCAAAGCAGTCGCGATTACCATGCAGATCATTGATTTGCGATACAAGCACGCGATGCTGAAGATCGTATCCACTATGCACTTGGGAAGTTACTTACAAGTCTTATGAGTGTTTTTGCTAGACAACAGATAAAATCTTTCTATCAATTCTTGGTTTGTAATCATTCTCGAGGAAGTAAAATAACAACAACCATGGCACACTTGAAGTTTTGGAAGATATAGCAAAAGAATACATTGAAAAATCTGTAATTTGTCAATGAAATCTTCCAACATGGCGGCGGTGAAATCACGTGCAAACGAAGAACACTTAGTTACGATTTTGTGCAAAGTCAAAGAAAAACCCAAAGATGTTATTGAAAACGCACTTATTATAAGGAATATTGCTCGCAAGGATGTGTTTCCAGGTGCAACCTAGTCCCTGTCGACCACAATAAAGATGCTTATCGCCACAAACTCTATCCAACAACATCCCCTCAGGGTCCAAATAGCTGCAGGAGCTCGCATAGCATTCACAAGTCGTCCCCCCGTAATGATATCTCAGCCCGACTTTCTGTGCTTTGGTTAGAGAGTTCCATCTGGTGACCCAGTCACACGATGATACAAACATACGTCCCTCGTCAAGATATCCACCCACCACGTAGTGTGTCTTGGACGATAGCTTTACAGTACAAATCTGCGGGTCTGTGTAAACGTTAACCTTGAATGGAGACTTCAGTTTCTGTTTAGCGCCTGCACCAACGATTTTCCCCTCTGGTCCATGCTGAGTCTTTCCCTTAAGGATTTCATCTACCTGAAAGACGTAGCGAAGAACTTTACGTTCCGTGGGCCATATCCTGAAGGTGCTTTTCGGTGTTTTGGGCTCGGGTAGAGTCTCTGGTGTTAGGCCTGACAAGAGCTTTCCGCGAAATACTGTAACGATAAAAACGTAAGATTTGCAATCACTTCGATTTCAAGTAAAATCGCAAAATGCAGTGTGCATTCGGCGCGCTGTTGAGGCATAACTGACAAGATGGAATGGACAAGGTGGAATGTTTTTTTACATTTTAGACTATGTGTCATTCCTATCGAAATAAGATTCTTCAAGTATACGGTCAAGAAAGAATGACACACGGTTGCTATATGAGCTAGAGAGGGGCTAGGGCTATTTAATCTAATTTTTAACGTGCATTTGATAAAGTCCACTTAATTTTCAGGCAAGTTTCAGCCCCGCTTATATAGCAGCCCCTGCCATATTTGCCCATCTAAATCCCCTTTCTTTTTTTGATCGCACTTGGGTCCTTGGAAATTAAAGACACCAATCACACTTCTCTGCATTATTTCCCGCCAAAAACCACTTTGGCTGATCCTTTTTAATTTGATTGCGCGTAACATGAAAGTATGATCAACGACTTTTGAACTACCGTGTATTTGGTTTCCTGTTTTAGTTTTAAGTAAAAATGTAGTAACTAATATATTGTTGTTGAAAATGAGAATGTGTGTTATCGAAAGAAACATTACGCCCAAAGTACAAAGATGAAACATGGTATAACATCAGATTGTTCAGAGTCTCTTCATAAAAGAAATGTGAATTTGACAAAATGACACTCTTTTAAAAATGTCGAATGAACTGTGTCGAACGAGCTAAGCACGTCCATGTTTTTTAACCGGACAAAACTGACAAAGGTGAAAGTATTTACAACCGGCGGCCGGCAAACTCATGTTGGCAAAAAAAAATAATCAGGTCAAGTGTATATATCAGTCATTTAGTGACGGTAGTCCCGACCTTAGAGTACCTTGATACTGAAAAACCCTGTTATCGACTTCTTCTATGGCTCACGTAGGAATCATCAGCTCTTAAGCCATGCGGCAATGAGGCGCTGGGTGATGTTTGAATTGGCGTGATTCCTGGCAAAGTTCTACATATGAAATAAGTGTTGTCAAGACAGAATGACGTGGATATTTGGGTCTGAAGTGCGTGTGTAAACATCAATCTCTAGCTAGGGAGACTTGGCAATGTCTCCTTGTATCAGTAAATCTTATCTTAATCATGGCGAGTTGAACGTCCTAGCTTTTGCTGCTTTCGCTATAGTTATATATATATATTACCATTAATCGTGTAAATGGCCCACTTTCCACTTACAACACGACTGAGCGCCTTTAAAAGTCTTACTTAATGTTGCGCAAAGTATTTTTTGCGCAAAAAAAGGTTAGCGCACGCGACACGTAATTTGGTTTCGACAGGACATCTTGGCGCCGCATTGTAAAGAAAGAATCAACTCTCAGTTATATTCGGTTATCAAAGTACTTATTTGTCCGGTGCCAGCATGACTCGATGAGGAAAGAGGATTACACGTGTAGTTATGAACTACCTTGGCCTTCATTGCGTCCCAGCTAGACATTGTGCGCGCGACACTGAACTCGATCGCGTAAATCTTAGTTGCGTCACTTAAAATTCTCAGAAAACAACAGGATCTCAACGAAACAAGGGTCAGAAAGTATTGTCACGTTGTAGGAGTCATGTATTGGGTTGCTAATTCCATTGCGCACCCTAGTTAAGAATCGCTTTCAGTTATATATACATTTATAAGTCCTCAGTATTCAATTTTTCTCTAGGTTCAACCCATATAGGAAAAGCATAAGTTACCGTGTAATCTTGTACAATTGATTCGCATTAAAATCTTATACTTACAATCACTATGTCTTCAAATTACAACTATGACTTTGTTAGGCAATATTCTGTTACTTGGGATAATTTTTGGATGCAAGTTTTGGTTGGAATGACTGCATTATAGTTTAGCGCAAGGTCACATGGCCCGAGGGCTGCATGCGTACTAGTTCGTAAAGATAAAGGAATAATTCTATTCATAACGTTATTATGGCGGAAAATAATAAAAAGTGCGAACATTCCGATGTCGTAAACTTTGTAGAGTCCCATTTTCCCATTCCAGAAAACCTTATAAGAAATTATGTTCTGAAATTAAGAAGTTCAGTGTGAAGCCATGACATGAGCCTATAGTTCTGAACAGAGACCCACATGCATCTAACAAAATCCTATCCTAGTCAGTTTCAGTTTTTCAATTATTAAGGGAAATTAAAAAAGGAAGGCTATGACAATCTACCCCTATTCCATTCCTATAGTGCCACCATTATATTCTAATTCCATTGCATCAAAACATTTTCCAAAATTTCTATCGTAAATCCAACCTGTTGAGGTCCTCTATTTTACCTGTAAGTACTAAATCACGAGTCGATTTGCCGTGAGGCCTTACTAGCAATATATACCAGGTAAGTTGTATGTTTCACACTATAATAAAGAACATGGTTCTTGCAGCGCGCAAGGTCACGCTATCAGGTCACAGATTGCTGCAAAGTAACAGACAAAAACAAGTTACTGTCAGCATGCGTCACGCGCCTTAGCAAATCCAACTTAACGCCAGGAAAACAAATTTTGATTCAAAAAATTGTACTATTAATTTATAAAATGTCAAGCAATCTTATGTAAGTTAGTATTGAATGCAATATGTGTAAACATATCAAGGACCGCTATGATCATAGTGCATGCGCGAATGTCTCCTGGTTCCTCAAACACAAAGAAAAGAAATTATCTCTGCTAGACATTCTCCTTCTCTTCCTTTTATAATGAAATTGGGGGTGTGACAACGTAATCCTCTTCCAGGGGACGTGCGCTTAGCCCTCTCGATGACATTCGATCGAAGTGAAATATCGCGTGAGATATTCTTAACAACTCCAGATGCGCGGAAAAACATGGCGACAAACCTAATTCATGCAATTATCGAAAAATAAATTGATTGAATTTTGATTATCCTTGATTGTTCTGATGCAATTTACTTGTTGGCTATCGCTTTTGACGTTAATGCGCACGATCAGCAGCGTTCAGATTTACAATTGCGAATAGTAAACCGGGTCATGGAGTCGTCAGGTCGTCTCAGTCCATATGGGCCCGTGGAGTCTCGTAATTATCCCCTCTTTAGAAGTATGCCACAAACAGTAGGACAACATGTACAGTAGATATCGGAACCTGCACATTTCTGTTTAACGCAAGAGTATAGCCAAACATCTACGAAAAGTGGAACTGCCTAAACTTCGATTGAATCGAAATATCGATAGCAGACGAAATCGTCCATTCACGACTGACCTTATGGCTTCATCTTAGCTTGTTGTTTGTTCGACTAACATTTCCTTGACAGTTTTCTAAGATGGTTTCTAGTTAGCTAGACAATTTCATGCGAAGGCAATTCTAAGATTCCAGGTAATTTTCATGGTATTTGGAAAACATTGAACGGTAAGGTGATGGAATATTTATGGTAACATTATGCGCGCGTTAGGTTTTTCGGTCTTTAGTTTGAATGCCAGTGCGACTCTTCGTTTATTCAACTTACCATAATCTGATCTGCAGTACAAATCTTGAGGATGCCGTGTGGCTCTACACTTGCATCTTCTCCCAGTCCTTCTGCCATGAGCAAACGAGGAATCCACCACCAACACCATGAAGACCAAAGTTATAGACGCTCTGAAATCCATATTGATGGTTTCCACTTTAAAACTCTCAACTACATATGGTAGAAGACTTCGGGAACAGTAGAGACGCCAAGATCTACGAGTGGGTTTCGCCAACCTCCTTAGAGCTTTATATATGTTTGTGCTAAAGGATTAATATTCAAGTAGAGCTTGATCGAGTTGTAGGTGTTGAATGAAAATCTGTAGGGGGTGGATGTCATTATCGGATTGGAAGGGTCCTTTATTTACACATATCTTGTGTCGTTAGTGATGAGTACAGAGATTATTTTCATATCCCTTATTATCCCTTGGAGGAATAAGCTTTTTGCGCTAATGACCTACATAAATATGATCACGCAGTATCACTAAAGAAAGAAATAATACTCAAGGACTAGTGTTTTGAATTAACGCCCATGCTCTGCACGGGGTAAGGCGCGCCAAAAACTTCTAACCTCTAAAAGTTTTTCTTTTGAGATGAATTAGCCTTGAGTATACCAGAAACTTGCGTTAAAATTCTTAAAAATCCTGATGATAAGCAGATGATCTTGAACCGCAATTAAACCTGGTCGAGGCGTGCAAGTGATATAGGTAATAGTCAATGTTATTCAAAGGAAGAGGTCAATAAAACAAAGACCCTATGGCTACCCAGCTAGCTTTTGATCGATTGTTCGTGATGCGCAGAAAGATTGATTATGCGTCTTGTAACGATGTATTCAATGATTACTTATAAACACGAAAACACCACTAAAGATGCAATATAGAACCTGAAACTCGGTGAATGATTGAGTATGTAAAGGTTGGAATAAAGAAAAGGAACTATGGTAAGTCAGAAGGAGAATGTTGAAAAACAACTGAAGACAAGAATGGATTAAAATATCTTAATTTGTTCATGATACTTGTTAACCTTCCTTTCGTCTGCAAAGAAAAGAGTAACAAAACTCCTTGAATATCTTTAGCGTCGCAGAAAAACAATATTCAATCAAGCTAATTCTACCATAAATATTTTGATAATAACTTGGTGTTAAATTTAACTTTAAACGTACAACCCTATGAACTCGACTACACATCTGTTGAACGATTTGTTTTTTTGGGTGACTTTTTTCATGGTGAATCTATATTCTCTCAAAGACCGATGGACGAGATTCTATGGCTAAAATGTTTCAACTGTTCTTGTATCAGGTGATGATTCGTTTTATACCTTGTACTGAATATATAAGTGGGGTGATAGGTATGTGATAGCCCTATACATACCGACTTAAGTAGGACAAGACACCGACAAATTAATAAGTGAAATTCGAAACCTCAGAGGCTAACGACATGAACTCTGCCAAAAATACCTCATAAAGACGTCAACTTGAAGTGTGCCAGTTGTACAAAGTTAAGATCAGAAGATATCACGTTACGTGTGATGTACATAGCTAGACTCTAGTCATTGGACAAGGTTAAGCGTACCAAATGAATCGCTCAACTAAAAAATCATGTACTGTGCAACGAAATAATGAAAGCGCATTATTGAAACTGAGCGCCTTTATATTGGGATGCTTTTATTCTTATTTATGCACGGCTTGAATTTATATGTATAATATACACTTAGGGATGGTGCGCAAGACTGCGCGTTCACTGCAAATTGCTTACACGCTACGCGCAACTCACCAATCAGAGTGCGCGCATTTGATAGTATTCATAGGAAAAGTCTTTGTTTATGTGGTATTTGTATTACAGTTTCGCAGCATCATAAGAGAACTTTGCATGTCCAGATGTAGCATGTACTAAAACATCCGAATTTAGCTGGAAACATGAGGGTATTTGAAAATAGTGACCTAGCTAGCAAGCAAGGTTAATTAATTCTGGGTGGCCGTGGAACAATGATATTCTCAAGGTCGGCGCGCACATGGAAATATGCATATCTTTTGTGCTTTTCTTAGTGTTTTTAATCTAAGGAAGGTTAAGAAAAAGTGCGCTTTCAAACGTAGAAAGGATGATATCCATTCCTTGCTCCTTACGCCTGTGCTATAGGTGGCTCGTGTGCTCTCAGCACGTTCAAAAAGGCAAGAAACTGATGGCATGCTGAAAGACCTAACAACTGTATTTTGTCTGAATGCAAAATCTGCGAAATTTACAATAATTATGTACTTGCACTGCTATCGCATGTCGAGAAATCCGATCCTTTCTTCCTACAAACTGTGTTGATGCTAGCTACTCCGGCACTAGCAAGAGTGCGGGTCGCAGGTTCGGATTTCATCGTACTGATGCATTTGCGCGCTTGGCGATCGCCATTAATATTCATTAACAATATTCTGCTAAGATCTAGTCAATCCCTTTATTGCACTTGTTTTTCAGATTGCAGCACTCTTGTTAAATCCGTCATTATGCAATGCTGAATGAGAAGCTAGCACACTCCTTGATATGCTGAGCACGTCACATCTGGTTATTATAAAATGTCGTCCCTGCCATTAGCTCTCAGACATGAGCTAACTGAGCTAAAACGTTGTAAATAAGAAGTTTCAAGCTAAGTTATTAATGTCTCGGTCAAGTGGGTATATTAGACACAGTGACGGCATGCGCAAGAACTCAAACTATTATATATTGCATAATCCTCTTTGAATTCATGTTTCACACAGCTTTTACGCATGTAAAGGGCAGACGGTGTAAGAGAGGTGTACTAACGACCCTTTTTAACGAGTTAGTGATAGAAAGAAGCCTTCAATGTCTCAACAACCTGATGAAAAAAAAAAACCAAACCATTCAACTTATTGCCATAAAAATACTTCTACGGTAGCAAAATGTTCTGTTCAAAGGCGTGAAAAATATATTGTCAAGTGACGCCTCTTGGGCTTTCCTTCCGCATCCTATTTATAAGGAGATCTAAAAGGAGCATGTACCATTCTATACGAAACGCCAAAAACGCATTAGAATCGGTATGTTGGACGACTCCGGCGAAAATATGAACACTCCGATCCTTTTTACGTTCCGTTCAGTGACCATAAATAATAATTTTGTTCTAAGTGGAGGTTTTAGTTGCTGTGCATGGTAAATCATAGTGTTTGCTAGGCGCGGCAACTCTAACCTTGACTTGGAATGGAACTATAAAAAAGTCTATTGGAAATGCGTGTGCAAAGAGTGGAAAATTACTCAATTGCGTGTCGAAAATGTTGTTTAGAAGTTTTTAGAAGTTCCCCTAATGACATTGTTTCTCGTCATATAAGTGGCTAGTGAGTGATATCCACTCGAGATATACAAGACCTATTTGTGACCGAGATTTGATTGCGCAGTTAATTAACTCGTCAAAGGAGGACCTGTCTTACATCATAAATGTGCTTATTACCTGTGTGAACAAGGAGCTATTCATGGGCTCTTGAAATAGGTTGGTTTGTCTATGTTTTTAAGATGGAAGCTCGGGTTCCGACGAAACACGAGGGGAAATCCCTTGCATGATTACGGGATTACAAATGTGGATCTTTATATTTTTTAACAATTTCAATAACTTATTCAAATCTCGTTGGAAAACTTGAATTCCGAAGTAACAGCAATATAGTATTAAGTAGTGTTTAATAAACGAGCAGGAGTGTTTTATCAGGTTTAAAA
>OCZR010053384.1:4394-16290 GCA_900234385.1 Anemonia viridis
ACCCAATGTGGCGAGCGAATAGCTCATTCTATTGCAGAAATACATTTGTCATGTCAACCCTTGACAGTAATAAACCTTTACCAAATTCATTCAAGTGACCGTGAAACCAGTGTTCATTAATTTACTGTATTTTATCAAGTCCAATCTCAACTTAAACCTGTGAAACAAAGTATAACTAATAACAAAAGAACACAATGGTATAAGACTAACGTGTATTTCATGGGTTTATGAAAACCACTCTTTTCTGTTGTCATTGAAGTGAATTCAGCAAAGGTTTATATTATTATCAGAAAATATTTCCCAGTTATACTCTTTCATTTTGAAAGTCATTTTTTATGTACTGAAAATCCAATACATTCCAGATTAAAACTGATCAAAAATCAACCAAGAAATAATTGCTAAATAAAAACATGCTTACATAAAGTAATAATTATTATTAGAATTGTTATTATTATTCATAATAATTATCTTTAATAATTACATAAGATTAAGTCAGTGTGACTATACTTGTATCTTCACCAAGCCTTGTATTGTAGGACTTGCATAATTACCTCTTGCTACTCTACTGGTCCTAGAAACAATTTTACATTTAAAACAATTTAGTTCAATATTTATAATAGAACTCTAAACACAAGACAATGAGATTCAAAACCCATGGGTTAAGGAAAAGAGATATCTAGAATTGCTCACACATCTACTTTCCAGAAATTAACTGTTACTGTCGTTTCCTATGAAGAGCGACTTCCAAAACTTCAACATTGTAGTTTGTACTGTGCAATAGAGGGACGTCAATCATTCTCTATCGACTCAAATATCGCTCAAATAAGTTATATTCCACCCCATTGTTTCTAAAGAAACTATATTTCTGCTTTTTCTACCGATATCATTCATTTTATCTTGTAAAATGTCTTTTATTCAAAATTCAATGATGATTGACATCCATGTAATGCACAGTGTAAACTACTATGTTGAAGTATTGGGAGTCACGCTTCATCAGAAAGGATGGTAAGATTGTTAAGATTAATTTTTAATTTTCAAAGTAGCAGTAATATAGCGTGTCTATAGCTATGGTTTTTACACGGTGTATTTTCAATAGTTTGGGATAAAAAGAATTAGTAAAAAGCCTACTTATGGTCTATCCCAAATCCTGTACTCTGATTGGCTGATATACTAATGGTCTATTAGTGATCCTGTAGACAATTAGCAGGGGGGGAAACAGTTCCAAAAGATGTAAAATAATTATTTTATTTGACCAATAAATTAGTTCATTCTCAAACAATAATTAGAACTCTCAGCCTCATGGTCTACAAAGTATGACTTGCTGGTATTGTTTTAGTTTACATTGTTTTGATATCAACATGCATAGAAACTTACTTAGACTAACCTTGGTGAATCAGCAGGACTGTTGGATCCTGTGGACCCTCTTATCGCATGTGGTTGTTCTTTAACAAAGTTTCTACATGACGCAAGCTTTGATTCCAATGCCTGAAATAACAACATTAGAAAGACAATAATCAACTTATGAAAATAGTTACAACACAATGATAGTGAGGTATTTATACATTATTGCACATTTCATTTCTTTTCGTCATCATCACTGTCATCATCATCTCCGTATCACCATCATCTTATCACCATCATCACCATCATCTCACCATCATTGTCATCAGAAAATAAGACTTTTTCAATTTGTGAGGTTGGAGGGGTTTGCTTCTAAGTTAGAGCAAAGACGGAGTGGTTGGAGATACAAATTAGTGCTTCACAATATTAATAGCCAGTGACTGGCCTCATTTTATAACCAAGTTAGAGGTTAGAAGTTGATCTTGTAGAGGAAGTGCAAGGAGAGTGATCTTCCTGCCACACCAACCCATGTTTCTTCCCTTTTCTTCATGCCTAGTCAAAAAACTAAAACCCTTCATACTCACCCCTACTTTTCGTAATAAATCTCCAACAATATTAAGTGCAGATATCCTAGCAGAGGGAGTTAGAGGTGAACTTCCATATGCCGTATGAAGAGGTGAAGTACCAATATTATGTGTGACCAAATTCGAAGTAGCTTCTATTGCAGCTTCTTTCTTAACTGGTGTAATATTTTTTTCAGGTTCTTTATTTTCTTTATTACCGAATTCTTCAGGTTTTTTCTTTTCTAATTGTCGCACATGAAGTTCTTGTCTTAAATCTGTGGAAGATTAATTACTATAGTTATTTTCGTTGCTGTAAATTTGTCTTGAATATCCTAGATACGGTTGTCTGGGTTGCCTGTAAAAATACTGCAATACTTAAGAACATTCGTCTGGGTTTTTGTGTGTGTTTTTTAACGAGATGGCCAATGTTATAGAGTGGTTTTTAATTATTTAGAGAGACTAAAATAAAACGCACATGATTCTCTGTAGCTCTGAGTTTCGTGCTTACGTACTCGTCAGACAGATTAATGATAGAGTGGTTTTTATAAACCTGTGAAATACACTTTAGTCTAATACACTTTAGTACACTCTAATACCATTGTGTTCTTTTGTTGTCATTTGACTATTACACTTTATTAGTTACACTTTGTGTCACAGGTTTATGAAAACCACTCTATAATGATTATTGCTTTGAACAACATTAATTCATCATAACATTGTTTCAAGAAAATGCACTATGCAAATTCTGTGGTACTTCTGATTACGCTAGAGAGTTGTCTGGGAGATAGGAACATAGGAAGTGCTGTAAATATAGTATAACCCTCAAGGCAACCTTAGAGAATTAGTATATATCAAATAAATCATGACAGTCTGCCTTGAGGGTTATTCTACCATGAGATAATGCCTGCAAACAACAGATCTCAAATGCCAATCACAGATACTAAAAGTGTCAAGTATTTATAATATTGGTGAAAACTTGAAACATGAATATGTTGTCATAGAAACAACAGTGCCATACCTCGAGCTTCATCTTTCAATCTCTGTACAGTTTCTTGTAAAGTCTCTTTTTCATCTAGTTCATTTTCCAATATTGCATTTCTTTCAATTGCCTGTTGCAGAGTAAAAGTTGGTTGTTATGTTCAAGGATTACATTATTAACAGTACTAGTGATCAATCGGACACAATTTGGTCTTTTTCTTAATTTTGGCTCAATTATTTGTTTCAAATGTTGAGTTTCACTACTATGTGAGCCCTCAAAACAATCAATCGCCAGATTTCTTATTTTGTCATTATTTCATTTTAATGTATGCAAATGTGAAGATGGCATGCACAAATTATATAAGTGTATAATGACTTACTTGGTTAAGCCGATGTTCAAAATCTTCTAACGAACAAACAGTAGCTCTGAAAGTAAAGTACATGTAGGTTGTGAGAATTGATTTCACAATAAATAATAATTATACAACTTGAACTGGGGAATCCAAAGAAGAAAATTACCAAGGTACCCAATAAAATGGCTGCCAAGTATTGATAGTTTTGACTATGTTTTATATTAGTCGCAATCTTTTGGGGTTTGTTTTCTTTCATACTTAATGGTTGCTTAAAATAGAAAAACATTAGAGAATTCACACTTTATGCTAGTATAACTAAAAGATAATTTCTTTAGTACAACTAAAAATTATTGTACTTAATTAATAAATTGGAGATGTTGAGATGGAATAAATAAATACCGGTAACTTTATTTGAGTCTCAAACTTTTCTAGCCAGGCACTTGCCATACTAATCGGGGAGACAATTCCAATTAGAATTTAGAAGTTGATTTTTATGGAAGGAGGAAAACCAGAGAACTCTGCGAAAAACCTTTGAAGCACAGGAGAGAACCAACAAACAACTCTACTCACATACGACACCGAACCCAGCAGGACTCAAACCTGAGTCACATTGGTGAACGCCACCCCCGCTTAACATGAATTTGTTAATCATTTAAGAAATTAAAATTAGCATGAAATTTTTAACTAAATGCAGCAGTTGTGATGGAATAGCCTCTGTTAGTCACTTGAAAAATGTATGGTACATATTTTTTTATAGGTTTATAAATATCCAATCTCATTAAACAAGATACAGAGTTAAGGAATTAATCATAATCATAATTTTTGAATATTTTGATGTTAATAAATAATTATTTTCACAGGAAAATGCAAGGGAAAAAAGATTCAGCATTTTGAAAATACATTTTGTAAATGAACAATTGTAGAAATTGTCCACCTGTTGCCAGCTCCTTCACTTGGATCACTAGATTCTATTGAATTGAAAACCACTCAACAACATTCAATAGAATACCTGTTGATGCTTACTGTGCCATCAATATGGCTGGCTGGTAAGAAACCAATACATACAGGTGTCACAACAGCCAAAACAACCTTAAAAATATTTTATAAATTGGAAACTATATCTTTTTGTGTTCAATTTGATACAAGCTTCCTGATCTGATATTCCATCATCAGGGCATAAAGTTTCAAATTCATTTTATTTGAGGTCAAACTGAACACAACTTAAAACTGCTATAGCTCCAGCAATTTAAACCATAACAACATACAAAAAAACACCTACAGACTGTCTGTTGCAATAAAAGAAATATGTTCAAATTTGGCTTCTAAAGAATTAATCATAAGGCTTATTCTGTAGTTTTCAGTGTAAAATTTGAGCTCTTTTTTGAGACCGTGACAGCAAACTTATATCAAGTGTCAAAGTCCATTTTGTCATACCCAATGAATCTTTGTAAGAAATATTTTGATGCTCATTAAACATTTCCTTGCCTTTTAATGTACATAACAACCACTGTTAATCAACCATATGACAGCTTTCTGTTCATCACCAGTAGCACAAGTTATAATTAGGCTAGTTAATTATTATATTTCTTCTTTTTATTGCACTAAATTATCATTCTCAGCAAGTGTTGTTCAAAATTGCCTTGACTATGAACCATGGCTTTAGTTTGAGATTTGAAAAGAAAGGTCACAAAGCAGAGTATTTGACGGCATTCCAAGTCCAATGGACGGATTAATACAACAATAGCCAGCCAGCCAACCATCCATGAAAAGTTCTTTATCTTGACAGATAACTGCTTTTTTCAAACGTTTTCAAAAGCATTTTTCCATTATGTTTTCTGTTAACAACCAACAACAAATGCTTTGGACAAACATGATTATTCAAATTATCTAAGTTAATAAAAACTATAAAAATATCTAGAAATCAGAAATAGTGCATCAATCTTAGCTCAACATCTAAAACACATCCAATATCAGACAAATAATTCCCATGGTGGTTAATGAGCCATAGGAAGCAAGAAATAATGTCTTAATCTCAGGAAATCCAAAGATTTGAAAAATGCTTAACTGTAGCAACGTAAACAAATGATCTAGTTGGCCAAATTTAAATGGTCAATAAAATATTCCCAAGAGGATAAATTATAATTTTAATTTTCTAACAAAAATTGAATTATTACAACATATGATTGGAAGTAACAGAAATTACTATTTTCAAAATTATTAAGACATTAGTGTGCTAAAAGGGGAATATTTTGCTAATAGTTGACAGTTTTACCCGTCCTTCTCGAAACATAATCATCATGAAATATTATCGTAATATAAACTATTGCCTTGGGTTATGTTTCTCCAGCTACTTCAACTGTTCTTAAAAGGGTATTATATGACGTAAATCTGAATATAACATTCTCTAACATAAAACGATCGGTATCAATAAAAACAGTCAATCAATCCTTCAAGAAAAACATTTTCACAATAACAAATGGTCCGCCATTACTAGACACGTATAGATAGAGCCGGAAAGGAAAACAAACCCGTGTTTTTTTTATCCCCATAAAAATCACTCTCTATTTTAACCAGAATCAGTTTAGAATTTGTGGGATATTGGTATTTTAAGGAGTGTCTAGGGTAGTTTTTATTACCTTTTCGCTCGTTCTAGATCGTCATTTGCTTGTTCGAGTTCGCGAACATATTTCTGGAGTTCTTCTTTCACTGCTCGTAGCTGAGCAGTTTCGTCTTGTAAAGCAGTAACTGTTAAATAAGCCTCATTCTGGCCAGCTTCGAGTTTTTCCTGTAATAACATCATTCAAAGACAATTATATTTTAGCCGAAAACAGAATGCCGGTTTAGTAGACGAAAAATAACCGATGAAAGAAAATCTTTGACCTAAAATGAAAAATGTCAGAGACTCGCTTTCATTAATATATAATACCAAAGAAAAGGCGTCGTAAACATAGCTCAAATCTTTTCTCAGGATACCAAGAAACACAAGGATGTGATTGAGTTACCTTCATACTTTCATTTTCAGCTTCTAATCGAGCTTTTGCTGCTAATAATTCGCGTTGTCGAGCCTCGGCCTGCTCCAACTGTGCTTCGAGCTCGGCTTCAAGTTCTCGACTGCCTTCCTGAAATTCATCAAGCTCTTCTCTCGCTTCTAACCACCTAAATAACCCAACAAATAATCCAAAGTTTAGCCATGGTCAAGGCATGTTGTTGTACAATAATACTAGAAGTAGAAGACAGGCTGTAAATTCGTTTAACACGTACTTTTGTTCATATTCTTGAGCAAGCCTTTTCCAGTACGCGGCCTCTTCTTTAGGATCAGCGAACTCCAAGTCCTTGTCGCTCGCATTACTCATTCCCAATTGTCGCATATGGTCAACTATGAAGCCCAACACAGTCTTTCATTCAACCACTAGTCAAAGAAATATTTCTTTTTCCGTTAACTGACAAATTTAGTATCGAAAACACTGGTTTTTCCCATCGATAACGACGTAGTTTCGAAACAGCGTAAAGTCCAAAACCGACACATCAAAATGTAAAACCGTCCCTTGATGACGTCATGCACCATATGACCTCGGTGCACCCTGGGTAGGATTATGGACTCCATCCGGCTTTTCTAGACCCGTCTACCAAATATTTGAACCAAATTATAACGTATCGTGTAACCTTTATAGGGCATCGTTAACTTCACTCTACTTACAAAAGCGTTTTTGTAAGGATGTCTGATGAAAATACTTACCATATTTTGTTTAGACGAGTAATGAAAAATCACGTACCATCGCCTTGAGCACAATGTACAAGCATCCCACCCTGTTTCGTTTTCTCTTCACTGATTGTTATTTTTAGAATATGATATCAAAAAATCTACAAGTGAAACGTGGCCTCAGCAAGTTAGATGCACATATTTCCTTCCACCGGGTCAAAACACTTTACTAAACCATCGTGAATGATCGTGATTGCTTCTAGATAAACGGCGAGGAATGAAAACATGCGCATGTCACGTGATTTTAGCAATAGTTTAAAATAGTATTGTGAACGTTTTTTTACTGCACAGTGGTTTTGATATTCTTAGTATATTCCGCTTGTCTTCTCTGAATCATGGCCGGACGATTATGTACGCGACGAAAGAATGTGTTTCCTTTTGACAACTGATGTGACGAGCAGTGACCCCTGAAGTCACGGATCGTAAAATGATGAACATGAAATCGTCTATAGCATGATCATCACGAGAAAAGCACTTCTAATATTTGGAGTTATTCTGCGTAAATATAAAGATCAAGGTTTAGTTTATTTGTACCACAAAATCAGTAATAGTCACCGAACCACGTAACAGCATTTCCAACGCGTGTAATTTTTCATTGACTTAAATTGTGAAACGTACACACTGAACCACGACAGACGTAAATAAACCACGTTATCAGTAGCCTTTTGTAACCACAAAACAATACTGAACCAACAACCCACCCACACCACCTACGGTGCCAATCAATGCCATCCCGTGATCTTTTCGCATAACTTACTAACTTACGACTAGAAAAGTTTATGAGACATTTTATTCCATGAATCAGTCTTGACTATGAACAATTTGTAAATCATATAAAGATGTGCTAAATGAATGTGTGAAAAGCTTACAGAGGTGTCCTCCGTGCTCCGTGCAATAGAAACTAAGACAACGAAAAGCTTCAGTATAACTGTTTTGGGTCGGTTCCTTTGTGCTCAGAGGAACATGCACCGGCTGTGATTCCAGCAGGATTAGGTCTTCGCGACCATCAGGAAATATTCCCTGTAGAATGGATAATCCGGCTGTGGTGGAATATTGCTCAAGTCAACCTCTAATGGAGTAATATCAAAGGTCTTGCCAAACAGACTTCTGAGAAGTGATTCAGGGACGTGAGTAGGGCGGCCGTCCTTTCCTGGGTCTTGTGGGTAGACGTTGTTTTCAATCATTATACACCCACTTGGACGGAGTAAAGAAAGTAGTCTATCAGCATAGCGACTACCACGGTCCTCCACGTGCAATCCAATGGCTGATAAGGAGCCTCTGTCCCAGATAGCATCAAATGACCCACCCAAGATGCTTGGTGTCACTTTGAACACATCCATTTGATAGATAGAGATGTCCTTGCTCTTGTCAAGCGATGAATAACACTTGATGCCATCAGAATCCAGGGTTTTCACATCGTAGGCCACATTATTTTCCTTAAAGAACTCTCTGATTGCTTCTTCCACTGCTTCAAGGCCAACTACTTGAAAGCCTTTCTCGGCAAACCAAATCATGTCCATCGTCTTGCCACATAAAGGTACGAAGATCCTCGCCTTGGATGACGGGGCTTTGTCTTTAGGCCGTAGTTTTTCATAATGCTGCTGTAGACATGGTTGTACGTAGTTTATATGCCATGGAATGAACCCTTCGGACCAATTCTGTCCCCATTCGCTATCGAAGTCTGAATGTCCCGCCATGTTGAATCGAATCAATTACCCAATTACACAGGACGCCCAACTTGAGAAGTAGGAGAACGAAACCAAATATTGTTGCAAAGATTACATAATACTTTTGAAAATTGTAAGAGAATTGTCTTTATTCTTGTTTTCCTTTAATTTTTGCTCGCTACCTTTAACCAGCAAATCAAAATGCCGCTTACTAGTAAAAAGTTCCGACAGCTTTTATATATAGAATTTTTTTCCGACTCAATGAGTTGTCTTCAAACTCATTAGATTATACACTCTATTCCTTTGATATTTCTTTTCAAGAATATTCTGATCAACTTTCAGTGGTGTAATATCAAAATTCTTTCCAAACAAGTCCCTCAAAACAGAAAGTGGTATATGACTAGGCGGTCCACCATTCGGGCCTGGGTCGTTCAACCAAATATGTCTTTCAATCATTATACACCCACTTGGACGGAGTAGAGAGGACAAAACATCAGCATAACGGCTACCACGATCCTCTACATACAACCCAATAGCTGATAAGGAGCCTCTGTCCCAGATAGCATCAAATGACCCACTTAAGATGTTTGGTGTCACTTCAGTGAACAGATCCATTTGATAGATAGAGATGTCATTGTTGCCAAGCGATGAATAACACTTGTTGCCATCAGGATCCAGGGTTTTTACATCGTAGGCCATATTATTTTCCTTAAAGAAATCTAGGATCACTTGTTCAACGCCTTCAAGCCCAACAACTTGGCAACCTTTCTCCGCAAGCCATATTATGTCTACACTCTTACCACACAAGGGTACAAAGATGCGAGCCTTCGTCTCTCCGCTGAAATGTTTTGGTAGCAGCTTTTGATAATGTTGCTCCAGACATGAGTGGACAAAGCTGTTGTGCCATGGAGTGTCCTTATTAGCCCATCGTTTAGACCAATACTCAACATTTACCACGTCCGCCATGAGATATTACGCCGGTACAACAAGGTGTAATGTAATGTATTTGTAATCACAGGGAACCCACTTCGGGGGTATCAGTATCCAAATGTGACGTCAGGTAGGGCATCCGGGGGCCCGGGGACTCTATGTAAAACGGGCCGGGGACCTTGTACAAACGAAACTCTTATAATGCTGTAAATTTAGCATCATCTGGTCGATTTTAATGTCCTTGTTTTTCATGGCAGCACTAACTGCTAATGGAGAAAATAAAACCAGTAAACTCTTACTACTTACATGACACAGAGTCCAGCACTTGAACCAAGGTCACATTGTAAGAGGAGAGCACTCTTCCTGCTCCGACTGTGCTGCCCTAATTCTAATTCCATCTGTGAGGTGTCAAGTAACAACAATATTAGTATTTTGATAGAGACATTCAACATTTATTTCCAATTTCTGTACAATGCAGTAACAAAAAGAAAAGAGTAAGTTTCCATTCCTTCTTCTCTTCTCTCCAAATTAAGAAACCAGGCATATAAAATACTTAAATAATTATTGAAAAAACCAAGGATAATTATGAAAGGATTGTATTTAATTATAAACTGTATAATTGATTAATAATTGTAAGAGAATTGTCTTTATTCTTCTTTTCCTTCATTTAAGTTTTGCTTGGCTACCTTTAAATAACCAGGAAATCAAAATGCCACGTACTAGTAAAAAGTTCACAACCTTTACAGTATTGTCTCTTTTCGACTCAATGATTTGTCTTCAACCTCATTAGATTATACACTCTATCAAATCGATCCCTCTTTGCAAGAATACTCTGATCAACTTCCAGTGGGCTAATATCAAAATTCTTTCCAAACAAGTCCCTCAAAACAGAAGGCGGTACATGGCTAGGCGGTCCACCATTCGGGCCAGGGTCATTCAGCCAGACATGGTTTTCAATCATTATACACCCACTTGGACGGAGTAGAGAGGACAAAATATCAGCATAACGGCTACCACGATCCTCTACATACAACCCAATAGCTGATAAGGAGCCTCTGTCCCAGATAGCATCAAATGACCCACCTAAGATGCTTGGTGTCACTTTGAACACATCCATTTGATAGATAGAGATGTCCTTGCTCTTGTCAAGCGATGAATAACACTTGATGACATCAGGATCCAGGGTTTTTACATCGTAGGCCACATTATTTTCCTTAAAGAAATCTAGGATCACATGTTCAACGCCTTCAAGCCCAACAACTTGGCAACCTTTCTCCGCAAGCCATATGATGTCTAAACTCTTACCACACAAGGGTACAAAGATGCGAGCCTTCGTCTCTCCGCTGAAATTTATTGGTAGTAGCTTTTGATAATGTTGCTCCAGACATGGTTGAATAATGCTCTTGTGCCATGGAGCGTCCTTATTAGCCCATCGTTTAGACCAGTACTCAACATTGACCACGTCCGCCATGTTAGATACTACGGTACCACAGGGTACCCACTCCGAGGTATTTATCCGGATGTGACGTCACTTACAGGGGTCCGGGGAGACCTCAAAAATGTGAAAGGTGCGGGAAATTTGTAGGTTTGTCGAAACAAAAAACTTATTATGCTGTAAAATTAGCATCATCTGGTACTGTTTAAGGGGGGACTCGATTTTTAGGATTTTTTTCAAGAGTATTCTCAGTACTGTCCTTACACTTCTCAAATCTAATTCCTGGACTCGGCATCCCATCAAATTTCCTAACAAAGGCCTGAAAAAATCCTTGTTTTTTGCACTTAAATAGCCAGTGGCTAAGAAAGGTTATCCGTTCATGTTCTAGAAACATACAACACTTGTATTGTATAGCAGTGTATTGTTCTCTATTGTATGTATCGTATTGTCGTTCTATTGTTACCATGGTTTCTAGAACATGGAAGTTGAACCCTAAGAAACGTCTGGGCCTTGTCACATGATTGAATTAGAATTAAGAATAGACTTTTGTAGAGGAAGGAAGATAGAGAACCCACAGAAAAACCACTGATGCAGAAGAGAAAACCAGGAAACTTACATGACACAAGTCCAGCTTCACTTGGACCAGGGTCACATTTGTAAAGGTGAGCACTGTTCCTGCTCCTCATGTGCTTCCCTAATTCTAATTCCATCTGTGAGTTTTTTAGTGACAACAATATTAGTATTTTGATAGAGACATTCTGACAACATTTATTTCCAATTTCTGTACAATGCAGTAACAAAAAGAAAAGGGTAAGTTTCTATTCCTTCTTCTCTTCTCTCCAAATATTAAGAAACCAGGCATATCAAAT
>OCZR010053425.1:7095-47338 GCA_900234385.1 Anemonia viridis
TCTGACCTCGCTTACATGCACTTGTCCCCATTCCAAACCGCGTTTGGCGGCCATTATGAGAAAGGTCTATAGTATATTCTCTGCATGTGCTATTATAAAAACCCTCTATTTTTAAAGATTCTTAAAAGTACTAAACATTGAGACAAAGCAGGGCTAGACTTGGTTCGCTCACCTGGTCCTTTCAAAACACGTGGGTAAATTCGAGGACAGGTTATGCGAGTTTTATACATGATGTTCGTATGCTACATGACACCAGATACTGGACCATCATTCAAAGTTTGTGTTTCTTCAGGTACTATTTTACCGCATGGTTCTTTCAGTATCTTGCAATTTTTTTACACATCATTGTTCGCCTTTAGCTTGTCATCGAGGTTCTTTTCAAATTGTTCAATTAGTCACATCCTTCCATCTGGTCATCATGACCAAAATTGCTGTCTAAAATTTAGCTATCTTTTTAAGGGGGCACGTAAGCAGGCGGTAGTCTGTATCCTGAATAGGCTCCCTTCCTTGCACTGCTTGCGTTGCTGCTGCTGCTGTAACTGTATGAAGAGGACTTGCTTGCGTTAATGGCACTTCCACCACCTCCTCCAGACATAGCTCCGCCTGCTCCTCCTCCCTCTCCACCTGCTCCACCCATACCTGCTCCACCCATTCCTCCAGCACCGCCTCCTCCTCCTGCTCCCCCTCCTCCAGCGCTAAAGCTACTACCTCCACCAGCGCCTCCTCCTCCTCCTGCCATGCTTGCAGACATTCCTCCACCAGCACCCATTCCTCCACCACCCATTCCTCCACCACCAATCCCTCCACCACCAGCACCCATACCACCGCCACCACCACCCATACCACCAGCTCCTCCTCCTCCTCCGCCAGACGCCATCATGCCCCCACTACTAGCACCACTTGCACTCATTTGTCGACTGGAAGTGAATGAAGGTGCCTGATAAGCACGCCTTTCTTCTCCCAACATCGGTGTTGTCACAGCACTGCCGTTAGGTGTTCTAGGGTAAGCTGGAGGCGGGAGAGGAGGCTTCTCATTGGGTAGGACCAACGGCTGCTTCAACAAAACTTCTTTCACGTCATATTCTTCTTTGAAGACGACTGGTTTTCGTTTGTAGATAAAGGTTTTTCTGTCGTCACCACTATGTCCTTTGCGTTTACGACGCATGACAAACAGGAGACATAAACCAAGGAGAAGTAATAATATGCCCAGTACAATTACTGGGATTAGGGTTGCTGTCCACCATACCCCTCTTCTATCTCCACCCCTTGTACCAGCCACAGCACCGACACTACCATCACAGGGCGGCAGCAACACATATGATCCAGCAGCGACACGATATTCAGGACCCACCGCTGCAGCGAGTGAAGGGTTAACCTTTTCTGCACCAAACGCGTCTGTTAATCCATTCATCGCAGCCGTATCACAAGGACTGTAGGGAACATGGTCGAAGTGGAAGGTCATGAATGGACCCGGTCCATACTCGTCTACCCTAATATTCGATATATTAACTCCAAAGTAGTCTGCAAGCTTCTGCAAGAGTCTCAAACGCACTAAAACACTGTTTAAAAACGTTGCGTTGTCATTGTCCAAGAAGATAGTAAACTTGTGGTTGAAAGGATTGGTATCTTCCTCAATCAACATTTCAAAGCCATCGTAACCTTTTAACCCACCCGAATCTCTGGCTTCAAGGACAAACTTATTCATACCAACAGACTCCACCATCATCGGTAAAGCATATATCTGCTGTGTAGTAGAGTTTAACAGGATCCAAGATGTAGGCAGCAGGGTATCATATTCATCTCCTTCAAGCCTTAGGGTTAGATTCAGGTATCTGGTGTTTTTGTCTTCCCTGTCGTAGAAGGCATCATAAGGTACCGTATAAATCATCCCTTGACCAACAAACAATTTCAGCCGACCAATGTCATTGACACGTTCAGGCGGGGTATTCAAGGGCTTTGCGTCTAGAAAAATTGAATTATTACAAACTCCAACTTGTTCCACCTTTGCGTTCTTGACATCGAAGTAATCCTTGCTTAAAGCTCTTCTTAGCTCAGGAGTTGGGACATCGATTCCAAAGCGACGAGCGTACTTTTCTACTGATGAGTGGTTGCATTCACGTGGGGAGAAATCAGAGAGGCCAAACTTGAATCGAATATCTGGCCCTTCAGGACCGTACGTCAACACATTGACGTCAGATAAATCGACTCCAAAGAATTTGGCCAGGTTCTTCAGGAGCTTCACACGTATTTTAACATCGTTCATGAATGGTTTTTTCGGAATCGCTAGGTCCAGGGTAAACTCCGTTGATATTGGTATGGGTCTCATTACCTCGATTGTAACCTTATCCTCTACTTTTTCTCTGGCGGAGTCAAATGCCTTGAGGATATACTTGTGTTGGCCAATATCTGTTTTCTCGGGTAGCATATAAATTTCTTGTGAGTCCAGAAGCACAATCCAAGAATTTGAAGGGATTCGTTTGTCGTTCTCTGTCCTCAGCTTGAGATTCATTCCGCTAGTGTCAATATCGTTGTCGTCCAAGAACGTATCGTAAGGTATTTTAAAGACAGTTCCTTTGCCTGCATTCACTTGAAGGGGTGGGATGGGCTTGTTCAGGGTCGGACCTTCATTTCCGAACGGATAACAAGCACCAAGAGGCTCATAGTCAATAAGTCTGACAGGGAACTTCGATGAAAGAGCCTTGCCTAAATCCTTATTGATCCTACTTTTCCTACCAAACATGTTTACGACCTCGGTTCTTCGTGGATGGTTGCATGGACTTAGCGGCACGCTATCGCTGGCTATGTAGAACGAGAACTTTACCCCTTTACCATACGAAATTACTCGAATACTCTCCTTTGGAACTTTGAAGTGGTTGGCCAGTATGTCAACTAAGCTCAGTCTTACCTTCACCTCGTCGTTAAACTTTTTGGTGTCGTAGTTAAGAAACAAAGTAAATTTCTGGGTGTATTTTACTGGGTCCTCCATCACATTCAGCACTAAGGTATCATTTACTTTACCGCCCTTTGAGTCCTCAGCTACGACAAGGAAACGATGGGTACCAACCTGGGATCCGAGAGGTAGTGCCTGGAGTTGTTGTTTATCAGTGTCAAACCTGATCCATGAATCAAGTGGGATCGGGGTGCCATCGGGTCTAAGAAGACGTAGCTTGAGGTTCCTGGTGTTACCCTCTTCTGGGTCGTAGAACGCGTTAGATGGTATTGTATAGTACAATACACGTCCTCCAAATGTTTCTAATGGCTTGTCTTGGTCTAGGACACCCTTCTTGATGGTAGGTTTAACATTTTCAGCACATACACCCAGAAGTGTGTAGTTTCCTGACTTGCTTCTGAATTTAGGTGCCAAAAACGTAAAGAAGGACGGGGTCAGAGACGTTTTACCAAAATCGTTGATGGCTTTCAGTAGTTCAGGATTTTTACATTCCTTGTATGGGATGCCAGCAATTTGGAAGTTGAATCTTATTCCTTTAGGCTCTAGGTAGTAGGAAGTAACACGGAGTCTATCCAGGCTAATACCAAAGTAAGCAGCAAGCTTTTCCATAAGCTGAGTTCGAAGGGCCAAGTTACTTGAAAAAATAGCCTTGTCGTCTGAATCGAACAAGAAGCTGAAGATATGGTTGAAGCGAGAAGGGTCTTTTTTGACGGGTAACGTGAAGGTGTCCGTGGCCTTTAATCCACCACTGTCTACCGCCAACAGATCAAACTCATGATCGCCTATCTGGATGTCCATAGGAAGACCAAAGAGCTTCAGATTTGGCCCATCAAGCAAGACCCAGGAACTCGAAGGAAGTTTAACTCCACCAAATGCCATGAGTTCAAGATTGAGTTTAGAGGAGTCTTCATCGTCAATAAAAGTGTCCAGAGGTATTCCATAAGTAAACACTTGACCAGCATATACGTCTGGAATGGTCCTAATAGGGTTAGCCACGATAGGTGGGGTATTATCAGGCTTTTTGCAAGGACCTAGAAGCTTGTACGTTCCTTTAGTGATTGGAAATTTGTTCTGTAGTTCGCGTTGGAAGTTCGGGTTGATGCCGTCCTTGCCAAACATGTCAATCAAGGTCATCAGCCGTCCTTTACAGTCATTGTACGGCACGTCGCTAAATCTGAAGGAGAACGTTACACCTGTACTAAAACCGGATACCCGAACATTTGTGACGTCAGTTTGGAAATATTTAGCGATGTCATGAAGCAGTGAAAGACGTTTAGCGACGTTTCCTGTGAATTCTACGTTGTTTATATCTAAGATTATAGTAAACTCGTGGTTATATCGGTTGGTATCTGCCTCGACAGCTAGGTTGAATGGGTCTCGCACTTTTTGGTTATCAGAATCAGTTGCCTGGAGAGTAAACTTGTGAGTTGCTATCATATCATCCATGGGCAGTCCATATATCGTTCTCTTGGCACTGTCCATTAAGACCCACGACATTGGCAGCAACTGCGCAAGACCTTCAGTCAATAAATCTAGACGCATATTGTACCCATCTTCAATATCGTAGAAGGTGTTCTGTGGTACAATAAACTCGAGTGCTTGTCCAGATATAGCATCAATTTGGGTGATGGCATTCCTGACCACAGGACCGTTGAAGACCGAGCAGCTACCCAAAAGTTTGTAAGATCCCGATTTGAATGGGAATCGTGAACCCAGAGCTGTTACCAGGGCGGGATTTATACTCGTTCTTCCAAATTTGTTGATCAAGCCTCGAAGGGTTGCGCCGTTGCAAGGAAGAGGAGGAACATGTGCGAAGCGGAATTTGAACACTACTCCTGGGCCGTAGGACAACGCGCGAATATCAGCCGAATTCACTCCAAAATATGTAGCCAACTTGTCTAAAAGTTCAAGGCGCAGCTCGACATTATTAGAAAACGCAGCATAGTCAATGTTCAACTCGAGCGTGAATTCATGGTTGTACTGATGGGTATCCCTTTGAACGTTTACAATAAGAGAGCTTTGGCTGCTTAACCCTCCCGAGTCCATAGCAGACACTGAGAATTCATAAGATCCTATGTGTTCTGTCATTCCAAGACTGTAAATTTCCTGAGACGCATCGTTCATGAGGATCCATGAAGTGGACGGAAGACTGCCTCCAGTTAAAGAAGACATCCTCAAGGCCAACCCCCTTGTGTTGCCGTCCTCTGCGTCAAAGAAGGTGTCGGACGGGACTTGGAAGCGTAACATCTGACCTGCTATTACAGATATAGTCCCGAAAGCATTTCTGACGACTGGCCTATTGTTGAACATAACTGTCTTTACTGGCATGACAGTTGTTGGTGTTGGGATGATTACCGTTACCTTGGTTATTCGAGAAGGTGGAGGTGCAATCGTTGCAGTGGGTGTTGCGGTTATCCCTGGAACCTTACCAGGAATGAACGGCTTCTTAGAAGGTGTTGGGGTAGGAAACAGAGGTATCATGACTTGTCTGCGGGTACGTCTGCGAGGACCTTTTGGGAATCCTGTGGTAATGTGCCAGCTGGAGACTGGGGAGGACAAGGCTTTGTCGAAAGCTCCGGTCTCAGCACTTGATTTCAACAAAGAAGCAACTCGAGTACCTAAAACAATCAAAAGAGAAATAATAATAGATCAAGGTTAATAAAGATATTTGTAGTCTTTCGACGGAATGAGAATGGACCCTTTCCATATTCTGTCAGAATTTTTTAATTTTCCATTCCAAGCCTCTTTGGAATAAGATTTGGGCCACTTCCATATCAATAGCCCACTTTCGCTATCCTGGTCGAGTGATCACGAACAAAGCAATTCAAAACGAGGCCCAGGGGAAACAAAGGAGTAATCCTAATTATTCTTTTGTTTCCCCTGGGCCTCGTTTTAAATTGCTTTGTTCGTGATCACTCGACCAGGATAGCGAAAGTGGGCTATTTATAATCATTGACAAATAAGAAAAACAATACTCAAGGGAACGAGAGACATAACGCTCCAAGTAAAACGGTCTATAAAACGTTTTAGAACACACATCACTTCAACTCGGAAATGTCATACGTTGGTAAAAATAATCATAAATAAATCATCAATATATTGGCCTTACCAGCAACGTCAATGCCACACCCTATCTGCCAGGACACCACAACACCTGGTTCTTTGGCTTCGCGTACATTCCCAGGTCCCGCAGTAAGCATCATAACATCCTTCAGGTTCAAAGCCGTGTTATGTCCTTTCCCAAGAGACATACGTAAATTCTCCACATCCACATCTGCAAAGGCTGCCACACGTCGTAGCAGCTCAATCCTGTCGTTCCCGCTCAATTTTCCCGCGTGAAGATCAAATATGATGGTAGCAGCAGCCACAGGAAGCCCACTATGACAAATTGCTTCCTTCACGAGAGGCACCTTGGTGATATTGGAGTTCCTTAGAGCAGGGTTTGTTGCGACATCATGTAAGTCTTTGACGTAAAGAGTAAAAGGCTCTGTAGTTGTACCGTGTAGTTGTAAGTGGTATGTACCTTTGTCTCTCCATGAAGGCACGCCGAAAAGCTCGTTATTTTCAGAATCGAATGAAAGCCATTTCGGTAGGGATTTCTTGCCTTCTTCGGTTACCTGAAAATTAATGGGCGAAATAAGTAGTGAATCAAGAAACATTTTTGTTTGTTATGTGTGGCGACCATATCAGAGCCCCCTACTTTTCCCATCCCGCGTATCTCAGCTAAACGGCCCCTTCATTCATACCGTCACCTAAACCAAGTATAACATTTTCTTACTTGAAATTTTAAAGAAATCTCTCTTATGTGGCAAGCGCTTCGCCGAGTTGTTTAGGTTTATTTAGGACTGAACGGGTCACATGCTAAGGGTAGTTTTTCTTCGCTTATTTTATTGGTGCAGAGTGGAAGCCATTTGAGAGTTAATATCATCTAACGGTGCAGATCAGAACCAATCAATAAGTAACGCAACTTAGCCAAAATATTTGATTGGTGCAGCGAGAAAGCCAATCAATACTCATGATAATGTAACAATATGAATCAGAAAAAATCAAAAATCTTGTGAGTGAAGTCTCTGCAACTGATTGAATTGATCAAAATTCTGCCCTTATTTTGAAGCTTCTAACATTTAGACGCCGTTCACATAAATGTAGGGTGACCCCTACTGCTGGGGGCTTGCTCGCCCGTTTTTGACCTCCCCCGGGGGATGGAAAACAAAAGTACCAGGGTCACCCTGGTTTGAAGCTGGTTCATTTTTTCTAAACGCACTTCATAGAATCTCGCCGAGCCGATACCACCATGACTGAAGTGAACTATGACACTGGTCAGCTATCAGAAAACCGAACGGTATCAGTGATAATTCTAAAGCAAGATGGTAAATGAATTTTGTTTATATATCTCGTAATTAAGTATGATTCTTCAACGAATTTTTTTTTTCTCGATATCAAATAATGGAAACACCAGGTGTTTTCTAAAAAAGTGATGACAAGATAAGAAGTGATTTGTCCGACTAACTGGTGGATTCATATTACAGCTTTCGCATCATTTCCTTCATAATGATGCTCAATAATCTTCATTGTTTTACGGAAGGGCGAGGAAAACGAATAAGAGGTTGTTATTTTTTGTTCTTGCTGTGATGAAATAAGACACAGGAAATAAAAAAAACCCACAAATGATAGCGTCACAAAAGATGTCTAAAACTGTGGTTGGAACAGTCTGTAGTTATTCTGCACCAATGATCCGTTTTGTGATCAATTAATTCCGAAAGACCATAAGCAAAAAGGTTTCGAAATATCACCAAGAATTTTGAAAAAGCTATGAGAATTTTAATGTATAAGGAAAAGTTTTGTTTAAGCATTCGGAAGCTCAATGAATGGGTAAGGTTTCAATGCATCAGATTAAAGATATCAAATTATTGCCAAGAATTCTGGACATTTCTGAAACGCAAAGATTTCGCGGGAGATAGAAACTTGATATGATCATAAGAGGGGAGCTTCATGATCAGGGGTTGTTTTCAGGATGTATGCTGATGTGTTTGTGGTTCAAGGGTGGTGTTATGAATGGTATTCCCGTAAAACCCCAAACCCAAAGCAACGCTGATGATACACTGTGTGAAAATGTAACCACAGCGTTAATACAGAGCCACACAAGAAGCTCCCAGTTCAAAGGCCATTCTACACATTTGATATTATGTTGTATTTCTCACATTAGACACAATAAGAAAATAAATAGTTTGCTTATTTTTCTTTTAAAAGGAAGGACACAGTTAAGAGCAAATTAATGACCTCTTCAAACCCTTTTAACAAAGTCTGGCTTTGGCTGAGCACTGAAGTATTCAGCCCCAACATCCATCAGCATCCTAGTAAAAATTCTCTATCCAAAGAAGAGCTCTCGTTTAGCTAAGATGTTAGAGGTGATAATGAGACAGTGGATAGACCACAAGGAAAGAAATATGGCTTCCATCTATGCCAAGAAGAAGGAAGAGAATGATGCTATACTTACAGATAGCTAAGAGACGGACGGAAAAGGTGGCTAGACTGATTGAAAACTGAACTGGGTAGTTTATTTTCATATTTGAAGTGAAATGTGGTTGTTGAATCTTAGATTACCTGGACCTTAAACAACCAGTTATTCGATGGTGGCTGTGGTGTTTGATTTAGCTTTTTTTGAAGGTGTGAGAGCTTCGGCATTGGACTGTAAACCTACTCAGCTTACCTCACAATTGTCCCATTTGAGACCATAGAATTGCTTCTTTCATAGTATAAACAATAGACCCATTGAACTTAGTTATTTCTATCCCATTTCAGATCTCATGACTATTATATTGAGAAAGCATCAGCAATAAACAGTTGAAGCTCTCATGGGGAAGTGACCACATGGGGAATTCAACAAGTGGTTGTAACTAGAGCTGGTGTCACTAACGAGAATAGGCCCTCATAAGTGGTAGTGTAAATGGAGTTTCAAAATAGTTGGTTGTAACTAGAGCTGGGCATTTACAGGGAGAACCTCGACTGTTGACCCATATAGCTTGGCTCAATGTTGTCCCATTTCATACTGTACATAATTCCAAAAATCCCAGTAAGAAAGTAGTAAATCTGAAATTCTTTGAAATGGAACATCCTTGAACTGTGCAGGACGTATTCACAACAAAAAGCTCTCAAGGAGATGTATTTCTGAGAAACTAGATAATATAACATTGAGTTACTCACCATATACTTTGAATGACTGTCCCTTGGTAATGAATATGTGAAATGTTTCCCAACAATAGCCACTATATTTGGTAATTTTTGTCTTGAATTTAGAGTCTCTGGTTTATTTGATTCAGCTACTGCAAGTCCTACAGTGAGACTAGCTATTAAAAATATTCCTAGTTTCATATTGAAATCCAGTTCTTTGTTATATTGTTTTCAAGCAGTATTCTTGATTATTCTTGTTAAAATCTCTTGTAATCTCGAGGGGAACTCAAGTGTTCATTCCTGAAATGAAAAAAATTTGTGAGATTGCTTGAAGATTTTACAATAACTAAGGATAAATGCAGCTATAATTCAAATGGATGTGAATTGAATGATTATCAATGCAGCATAAATTTAATAAATACTAGGTTTAAGTATGAGACAAAGAAAGCTTTTGATCTATGAAGTCTGCAGGAGTTTTTTTTAAGTTCTACCAATGATGCATGACAAAGACAAGGTCAACTTACTACAGAACCTGACTTATATTGCAAGAACACACTGCTTTGAAGTAGAGACAGATTTGGGAATAAAAACGTTAGAATAGTCTGAGGTTATGGTGCGACATTCAGTCTGAAAAGAGTAAATCTTTTCTGTGAGAGGAACAAGGAATGTGGGAACATTACCATGAGATAGAGCCCCTGTAGTGTAAGCATTAAGACAAACTGTTCCATGTTTACTGTTATCCTAGCTAAAGTACATCTCATGGGTTCTTTCTTTTGTCAGTAAGGTATTTATCAGACCTTCTATCTTGACTGATCTGGACTATATTATGTTATCACAGTATCCTGAACATTATCTCAGATGATAAAACAAACACCATTCTGATCAAGAACTATGTTCTCTTTACAATATCTAATGCTTTAATTACCTTACCAAAGGAGAATTTAGCCTTTTATCTCAATTATATGTGAACTACTGTCTATAATAAATATCCTTTTGAGTATGATTGGATGAAAATGACAGTGATAACTAAGAATATAAGAATAACCCTGAAATAGCTTGAGCTGGGAGTATATATATATCAAGCATATATGATTCACTGCTAGAAACCTCCAAATATGTTTTTATTACTTTGAAAATGATCAGATAAATAGCCAAGTTATGAAAACAATGTTTTTCATCTTGGATATCAAGCATACTATAACATAACATAATTTCAGAGCCAACTACTCAGTGTTTATTTCTGAAAGAAAACAACAAAGAATCTTTGTACTAATTTGTAGAACAACTTGGCTAAGCTGGTCAAATCTGAGATAAGTAGTATTTTCAAGAGTGTAAGTCAAGAATCAGATATCCTTTATAAGTGAACAAAAGTTGTTTTTCACAGCATGTCTTGGCAGTAGAAAAAGTAAAAGTCCTGTGACATATACAATCGGTCTATAACAGTTGAACATGTACAAAAAATATAAAAGAACTCGCACACCAATAATAATTGTTAGATTACCCTTATTGTTCTTTTATTTTACTCCATATGTGTTCACATATACCATGTGTATGAAAGAACATCTGGCATTAGGTCACACCACTGAACATCTCGAAATAAATCTAAGAGAAACATGATAACGAATTATATTGTGATGGCATGACTTTTTAGAATCAATAAAGTGTATTCTTCTTGAAAGATATAAGCATCAGCAGAGGTATTCAGCATCCTTACTTCTAAACCAAAACGGGGTCACTAAACATCTCAAATTACAACTCTAAAGTTCAGTTATCATGGAATTGCCTTAGGCTACAGGCTTAAGAAAGCCAAAACATCAATAATACAGGAAAAGCTGTTTAAAACTGTGCGACTAGATGAAGTAAAAATCAACATGTGAGTCCACGAGGAGAGAGATAATTATGCAGTAAACTAATGAATAGGTTTATCAAAATACCATGAAATTTCTGATTGCAGATATAAATTAGGAGAGGATTACTTGAAGCAATACAAGCACTAACACAAGAAAGTTCTCATTCAAACTGTCTTGATGAATAAAATAATATTATAAAAATAAGGAGTAGATATCAACTGGAAACTTGAATTTATTGTTGAACAAAACATTCTTAGTAGTGTTATCCACTGTTATCTATGGGAAAGGGAACAGAGAATGAAGTGAAAACAAATCTCTGACAAATAACCTTTGGCCTGGAAATTTAACCAAGAATAAACTTCAGGAACAGAACTCCTCAAGGCTGAACTTGATTTCCATTATCTAGAAATTCTCTTAGGGGAGTTACCAAACTACATTCCACTGATACTTGAATAGATCTCAAGCCCTACCCAAGACAATTTTATCATTAGAGTCCAACATAATACTCTGATGAGTGAAGGCTGTAACTAGGAGTATCAATAACTGGTTGCAGCTAACTGCTCATTCTTGAGTAGTTTTTGTTGTCATGCAAATATCAATACATTATGGCCGTGGGCCGTGAGTTAATGGTTCTTATATGGAACTCCATTAATCAAACTAAATATAGACTATAATTTTACATTAATCACTGTGGTGTTGGCGTCAGCAATATAGATTTGTCCATGTCAAATCAGGATACAATATTTATCATCTAATATCAATACTTTGATGCACTTCAACCAGCATCAAATCAGTTTTCTACAGAATTTGGACAATTAGCATAGTTGATAACTATACCTTACTTTTTAATTGCTGATCCGTAACTTCCCATTATTTTTCCAACAAAAAAGGATGTAAACATCGAAGATAATTCAGTGAAAAGTTTTGACTCCTGGGGATATTTTCTAAAACAAACCTTAAGCAGGCCACATACTATTAAAATACGAACAGATCAAGTATATCATTTATTCATAATCAAAATTTAATCACTAGCTTCGATAACGTGAACTGTCTGTCGATTTCATGAAATCTACAAAGTCATGCAATATATCGGGTTGTGATCGATTTAGAGATTGCAATTTAATTTTGTTTTTACATAAAACTTAATATTGCCTGTGGCTTTAATCATCATTATTTAATAAAGTAATGGAAACAATAGTTAATGGGCATTAGTTAGAATTAACTACCATTAAAGGCAGGCATGAAGAACGTTGGATACGGTCAAGAGAGTACGACCGCTTGCTAATATCAAATTATGTCTTAGAAATTCTGCTCTCACAAAACTTAGTAAACGTTTTGTGATTTCACGAAAAATCGATCGTTGACTCTGATTACAAAGCGCTAAAGCTGCTCTTATGGTTTTAGAAATTAATAAATTATGTCCAAACCGCAAAGACCTTTGAAAGATGAAACGTAAAACTTCGGGGAATATAAAAAAGTTAATTGAATGAATACTTCGATTTGACAAGTTAAGCGTAACTAGATAATAAAAACTTTACCTTTGATGAAATATAAAGTCTGGTTTTTATAATTCTAATTTGCGATGAATTTTTGAGGCGTGTTTGTGAAGCTTACCTCAAGAATATTCTGCGAAGGATTTTAGAAAACCACAAAAATGTCATCATTCAAAGACTCGAGATTGAGTTCAAAACCCACTTTCCGAGTTAAACTTCTGCATCCTGCTTCGGGAAAAATGAATTAAATGAAAGATAAAGGGAATGAATGATAGCTTGTGTAAAGTTTAGCTAAGAAATTTAGAAAAAGTTGAGTAAGTTGATGTTTTGAAGTTTTAGTTGACAGATCAGCAGAGATGATAGTCAAGCATGTCAAGGAAAAACGTCTCGCCGACACTTCGAAGTCCTGAGTGAATCAAACATTGTTTAAAGAAAAGCTCTTTATACTCAAAAATTTGCCAGTAATAATTATCATTAACTCATGAGGAGGTCTTCTTTTCTTTAATCAGAAGTTAACAAATATAGACAGTTGTTTTTGAAGATGAATATTGGTGACCAGTGAGCATAATTTGGTCATCTTGACCCAAAGCGGTTCGCTCTGAATATCGAGTACTGATTATCACAAATAAATTCGTGTTTTCTTTGTGCGGAAGAAGTGTGAATCTTCTAAAAGTGAAAAGCGCTAAATGACACTATAATAATTTCTCTTTTGTGTCTTTCAAAGTGATAACTTCATCATTTAGAACAAAAGAAGGCTTCATGAATAAGGGTTTTGGGGAATAATTAGAAGTTAAAGTTGAGATAGAAGTTCACAGAAACTTCGTCTGTCAACTTCCATCTGTGTTTTTTTAACCCGAATTAACTCAAATAAACTCCACCACGAAGCACATCAATTGTTTAAATCTAAAAACAAGCATGCAGTGGTCCCAAAACAACAGCAAATATGCCGTTATTTGATTCAACTTACCTCTGCTGACTATGGCCCTAAAATCCTCAAAAGAATACGTATTTGAACCAAAACACCGAGGACGGTGCCTCTTGAATACTAAATACTCCTAAACAAAGCTTCTAGTTTGGTCCAATGGAGTATTTTGTGGACACAAGAAGACAGAAGTTTTGCCGTGTTTGCAAAAGACGCGACGCCAACAGTGAGCTGAAATCTTGATCCAAATCAGGACAATCATTTGATTGACACATTCTTGGAATACTTGTACATCACGTCTCCTCCTAACCAATCACGACCCAGAATAACGCCACAAAAAGCCAATTTGGTGCTAAGGTCAGAGCGGAAACGATTTGCATAGAACAGTTGGGTTGCATGGGTCGGTGAGTTTCATTCATAATTGGGCTTTTTTCATAGATTTCTTTTGTTTTTCTGGTCTAAACAAACGTGACATGTTCAGTGACCATTGGAAGATTTTTCCAAGTTAGGGAATCATTGATTCTAGAATATCGTGGGAGAATGATGATGGATTAAGGAAGCAAGTGACTAACAAACAAGAACGGAAGGGCTTGGTCAATCTTTTCAAGAGATTCGTTTACATAAAATACAGCTGTATTGTATGTACACTTTGGTAATGACTACCACTTTATGGATTAGCCTTTTTTGTGTTTATAATTAATAAAATTTGTTAAATTTTGATACACATAATAAAAAATAATGCTGAAAGATCTAGGCTAGAAGGTTTCATACTTGCTTGAATTATGAAGAGTAACAATGGTGGATTTCTTTTCTTTTTCCCTTTTTTTCTCTAAAATCTTTATGATCTTTCAATTTCTTGAACCTAGGGGGCAACAGAACTGTCCATGTAAGCACGGATGACATCTGCTTTCTACAGGAGAAACACGATGATGGTAAGGTCCCCATCATACTCATCAGTTATATTACCCCAGGTCTTAGCGCCTAATACACACCTTTGAAAAATGTTCAAAAATTGCCAAATGCGAAGACGTTGTTGGGTTGGAACACATTATAGACCTTTGACTAAAGACCGTTATGAATTTCCAAACTTGCCTGCCCCCACTTTTCCGGTTGCCATTAGCCAACGAGGGCACGCAGTTATCCATGGTACTCGTTTCCTACGCAACCCAACGAGGCGTTAGTAAAGGCTAAACTAATGAGAGGCAAAGGTCAAGTTGGGAAACTTTCTGTGTCAGATATCTGAAACATGATCGCAGTTTATCAAATGAATACTTGCATTGAGAAAAACATTTCATAGTGAACTTGAGCTGTACCAGTTTATAGGGGTTTGATTTACTCGTAAATTCATATTTTTTTAAATATAATAGCTCTGTTTTCACCGGGTTCTCACTATCTTGATCATCATAGACCATTATAGCTATTCATTAGCCCTTCTTTCAGAGGGTCAGACTTAGGGCGGGGTATTTAACATGCATGGCAAGGAAAAGAGCGGCAGCACATGCAAAAATGTGAAGAAAGAGCCTTCATTCTTGTGTACTCCCTCAAAATGAAGAATTTAACATTTGAGCTCAAGCCTTATGCTTTCGACAGCATATATTTAACAAAGACGGCGTTGATGATATCATTTTCAAATTTGCTTGGTTCACCTTGCGAGGCTTCCGTGAGGTGCACGTCAACCACGAAAGGACACACCCGGCTTAGGTCTATCAGCAACACTTCACTCTGATGGAAAGAAGTAATGGACGGCAAAGAATCTTAGCGTGAAGAATTTTCCTAACTAATAAATCTAGCTGTAAATATTCATAAAGTTTAACTCTGGATGGGTCTGGATATTCAGTTAAGCGATCAAGGCAGTGGTTAATGTTACACTGTTGACGCCATCATGGCTCGATCCTGCACTGTATGCAGAAGATAATGTATCCACGCATACAGTAGTCTCCTTCGCAGCCGCTACCAGTGTCTTAGGAGACTACGCATACAGCGGCATGGTGAGGTTGAGATCATGATGATGACAGGGTTCGACCAGGTCTAGTAAACTATTCACTATCATACAGTATATTGAAGAATCCACTGATAAATATATATTTAAAGTTATGAATGTGAATAACAAAAATTTCAGAAATTATAATATATATTTGGCATGAATAAAGTGACCAAATAGCGGGTGGGATCGTGCGTGTAATGGGAAAGCTACGTATGGCGACTTCTCCGCAAGGTTTGCACTTTTTCACATGCAGCCCATCTAGTGACCTTGTTACAGTAATGAATCTCATGAATCAAATGACCTTGTTACAGTAATGACTCTCATGTGGTTGACAGGGACAACTCTAGTTATCTTCAAGAAAGCACGGAAGGGATTGCTGCAGGCTATTCATTCAGTCGCGTCTGTCATCAACGGAAAAGCTATTTAGACAACACGGAAGATAGCGGTTGTAATGGATCTAAATGGTAGACAAATGACCAAACCCTTGCTCTACTGATCACCGTTCCATATCATTATCGCTGATTTTCGCCTGTGTCTTATCAGTGTTATTTTCGCGGTCTTTTCCTAGAGCGTCCTGCCGACTTTCCGACATAGATGGAAATCCCACGGATGAAACTGAAGTGAGGTCGCATCTAGTTAGCAAGACACCTTGAAAACAAAATACCTTGTACGTTTGAAAATGAGGCACGCGGCGTTATGTTAGATTTCCAGGTAGGGCGATACATAATTTACTCCAAAACACGTAGCGTCTACATTTCGAAAGCATGCAAATTAAGGGGAGAGGGAAGGGGTGAATTTATATGTTAACATTTCACGAGCGATTTTTGTTTTCACGGGCCCTTTCGTTTTAGATTCTGATGCATGAGTACTGATCGTGATCATTCCAGGCTTTGCTAAGCGGTCAAGGCGTGGCTGCTGATTATACCAATCATTAGCACGTTTGATTCACGCCGACAGAATACTCTATTCACTTTTATCATCGGGTTAGCGGAGTTTATCATCTATGGTGAGCAGAGTTTTCGATAAATGCATATTAGCTTAGTTACACTGCACCGGCTCAACTGGAATATATATTTCTATTACAACCGGTGTGTATTATGAAGTGCGATGCGCTGGGTAGATCTAAGCTGGGCTTCCTTTGCTTTTAAACACAGGAAACCCAAAAATATAGATTCAGTTTGAATGTTTAATTTTTTGTGTGATCAACAATACTAGAGAAAGATCGAATATTCTAAAGCGTGTTTTATTTTTATATTAAATTTAAAGTATAAACTCCCTATTCAAATTTGAGTAAATGTAATTATTCTATTTAATCATATTTTTCGCTAAAAATCAGACTATTTCGACGCCAAGCGATGAAGAAACGTCACAAACAAAAGAAAACCATTAACCACGTGCTATACTTCGAAACGAGGCGACAATAGTGACACATATGTTTAAATATAATATTTTAGCCTGACATCATCAGCCGGGCGTCGTGGCGTGCGCCTGTAATCCAGCTACTTGGAGGCTAGAGATGTTGAATGGCTTGAGGGGTGGGTTCCTGGTGGTCGTTGTGCTATGTAGATCGGGTGTCCACGCTAAGTCGGGTGTCAATATGGTGATTTGAGAGGAGTCTTGGCTCACCAGGTTAGTTAAAGAGGAGCGTACCGGCCCAGGGTGGAAACACAGCAGGCAAAAGCTCCCGCGTTCGACAGTAGTGGGATAGCATCTGTGAATAGTCGGCGGTTATCAGCCATCTCGAGATAGTCGAACACATCTCTTTTTTTCAAATTTTACTGTTTATTTTTTTTTTATCTTCTCTTCTTTTTTCTTTTCTTTCTTTTTCATTTTTTTCTTTTTTTTTCTTTTTCATTTTTTCTTTTTCTTTTCTTTTTCTTTTCTTTTCCTTTTCTTTTCTTTTTTCTTTTGCGTTTTCTCGTTTAGTCTTCTAATTTTTTCATTATTGTTTTTACATTTAAAAAAATACCTTTTAACCTTTTTACATATTTTTCCGTGCTTTCTTTTTTTCCTTGTTTTTTCTTCCTTTTTTACATTATTTTCTTCTAGATTATTTTATCTTCTCGCTTTTTCTTACTTAAAATATAGATATCAGCAATAAATACATTTTATTTTATTTTATTTCATCCCATTTCATATCATTGTATTCTATTTTATTAAAAGAAATAACATAAAAATAAGGTGAAATTTTTCGAATTTCCGGTATCTCTCTCCAGTACTTCGCAGCCATGCAGTTGATTGGTTGTTACTAAATATAGCAGCCTCGTGATTGGTTCGTTCAATTTGGCGCTCCTCTTCCTTCCTCATTTGAATCAATTATTCCATTGTCGTTTGGACCAAGCAGACTTTCATGCCAACCTTTCATTTTCCTAAAGAATTCTACCGGTAGTAATTCCTGTGGGATGGACGTAATAGTGGATGAGCACACTTCAGCTACGAGGTGAGAGCGTGAATAACTTTGCATATATTAATAATGTGGACGCTTTTAGGCCGTGATCTCTCGATGACGTAAAACCAAAAAGTCAACTTTTGTTCACCGTTCATCAGCTTTGTTTACTCTTCTCATTCCTAGTCTTTACTTGTCTGTTAGATCACAGAATCTTGACAAACAAAATTCTTCAACTCCAAGTAGAGCATGTGAAGAGGTAAGTCGTGAAATATTCCATGATCATGAGGATCAAGTGAACTAATATTGCTCATTTGTGCTAAAGTCAGTCAAGTAGAGAAGAACAAATACACTAGAGCTCTTTCCTTAGAGACTAAATTTACTCTTTAAAGATGTAATTTAGTGGTATACTGGATCTAAAAGTTCGTTATTTTATGAGGAGGCGTTGTTCAAGTCGATTTTGTAAGAAGATATTTTATTTCTAACGGTTTACATTCCAAGGGGCATTGCTAATCAAAGTTATTATAACAGCTGTGATGAAATCTCGAGATAAGAATAAGATCGAATAACAATTCTAAAACTGTCCAGAAAATTACTTTCTACAGATTCGATCCTTGTGACAATTAATACTTTATCCAATTAATTAAACATCGTTCAAAAGTCTTATTTCAGATCCGGCTTTTCGAAGAATTGTTCTTTTTGTGTATATTAAATTAAGCTTATTTTACCACAAAACACATCAAAGAAGAATAGATAATTTAGTACAAAATCTAAAATCTTTAACATATAGAGCCATTAATTATAATTGGTAATAATTTCATAGAATATTTTAATATAATTTTCTCGCTTTTAGCTTATTGTTTGTTGTAAGTGTGACTTCTGATCACTACCAGCGACAATGATAAACAATTATTGGAATTTTAATATCTTTTTGTCAATATTTTTGGTTCTTTTTTCCAAGAATATTATTCCTGTATTACTCTGCATGGTTCCTATAACAATAGTGCAAATCTTCAATACAGTATAGCACTATGTCTTATAAAATTTAAGTTTTCAATTCACTTTTGACAGAGAAACAGAGGTATTTCTTTGTTCTTTTAATTCAGTAAATAAAACCACTATGAATCTAATTAGTGTCTCACAAAATATTACATACATGTCAGTCATCAGCAGGATTAACTAAAGCTAATTTAGTGAGTCAATTTAATACATTTAGAAAAGTTTATCAAAGTTTTTGAGACTCCATTAAAAGTCATGTATGCAAAGTTTATGCAATCACATATACTTTATTAAATTTGTTTTGTTTCTAAAGTTAGGTAGAGTGCATTTAGTCTCACTGTTGAATAGTTGACATCACCTAAATTAGTTTTACTATTTTAGTTGATGTCACATAAATTCAAAAATCACGTGCCAACGGCTTCAAAAACCGGGGGGGAAACGATGATTAGATTGACTGCTTTTTCATACATTCTTTGATAAAGTAAACCCCTGGATTAGCATGACAGTTATTTTGCCCGCTTTTACTATTTTATGTGACGTCAACTAAATAGTTAACTAGTTTAGATAAATTTATCTAACTATTCAACAGTGAGACTAAATGCACTCTATTAAATATTGCCAGGGATATTTAATATTTTCTGGTATACAGGAGTATCAAGCCTCTTTATCTTGACCCTTTTCGCCACCAGTACCCTGGGTTTCACGTGGGTCTCTGGAACCAAGTGATGGCACCAGGGAAAAGGTTTTAAGAAATAAAATTCTTCAAGGTATTGGTCAAAATTATAATAATTCAAAAAAACATGGCCTAAAGTTTAGACATTTGAGATAACAGGACTTTACTGTACAATATTATTGGAAGTCAGTTTACTAATACTTGACCTACAAAAATTATTCAATCTGTGAGAATTTACCAGTTTTGTTTTAAAAAATTGTTTGGCAGACTGAAACGTCCAAAGTGCAAGATGTAAATAATCTCAGCAATTGCATGGGCAGCATCATTATCTCTTGGCAGTAAGGGGTTTCACCTGAAATTGTGTTCCCTTAATTGATCGGTGGGTCGGTGATGAGCATGGTCTAAATGTTGTCAATCAGGAATTTTCTTGAATTTCAACGTTTGGTAATTTCCATGAGATGTGATTGTCCCTTTTTAGTTTTGTGAACTCTGCCGAGACCTGCCCTTATGCACCCCTGATCTCTTTGCAATTTTTGTGGGACTCAATCATAATTTTAGTGATGCTATTGATATATTTTGATATATAACTAAAATTGTATTAGAGTTATTTGCCGAAATCAGAGATCACTTTATTTTATCAAAATTGTTACATTACCGCTTCCTAAATATTTATCGTTGCTACAAAGAGAAATATAATTGTATCTTAATAACTCGGCTTAGCTGTTGTCTATTCTATTTTAGAATTAAAATATATGATGGAAATATGTTTAGGGCTTGTGCATGAGTCACATCCTAGGACAAAAATTGGATTGGGTATTTTTGAAAATTTCTAATGTTTATCTTAAAAAAGATGCTGAGTCTAATCTTGTAAGAGAAACTTGTAGAGAACACTGCAGTAAGATATTATACTTTTATTATATTGCTTAGCAACCAATGTCTGTTTATAATAATTAAATATGTAACTTGGCAGCAGAGGATGATTTGAAGTGTGATGTTGAAAATTAACTCCTGTAATGACACAAGTGTTGTTTTTGTTTCTAACAAAAAACAAAACCTCTTATTGTATTCACTGTAGATCCATTAGCACTAATGAAGATCACCTAATTGATGTTTGTTTTTGAAATTTTAAAAACGAAACACACAAAACGTAAAAAGAGTTCCTGTTGTTCTTTCTCCTACTTCAAGGATTCTCTCGTAGTTATCCATTTGCTGCATTGTCACATGAATCAAATTATATAAAATTCTGTTTTGAATTTATTCAGTGCCAGAGGAGCAATGAAATACATAGAAAGTAATATTTTGAATTTTCATTTTCTATAACAAATAAGCAACTTTTTAATCATTTGTTTTACTGTTACACTGTTTTTTAAAAATATTTTAAATAATTTTTATCACAAAAAGATTATATATTGTATTTTTCAACCAAGAGAAATGTGTAAATGATTTGAATGTTTTTATGTGTTAAACTGCTAATGTTATTTTAGAACAATAAATTCATGTTACTAACATATCTAAGATATTAATGTTAGATATTCATTTTAACAATGATTTCATTAAATTTGCAGCAAAAAGTGAAAGATAAACAGAATAACAAAAGCTGTAGAAGAAAACTTAAAGTTGCCTCACCAGCTTCTGTGTGGCAAGGAAGACTACGCAGCAGGAAACTGCCTGCAACTAAAGGCCAAGTATGTCAAATGTTATATGAACCTTTAATTGAAACCGACAACCGGTTGGCTCAGTTGGTAGCTAGGGCACCAGACTATTGTGCGGGAGACCGGGGTTCGATTCCCGGCTGGACCAACACTCAGGGTCTTCAAATAACTGAGGAGAAGGTGCTGCCTTTGTATGTAGTTACATCTGCAAATGGTTAGACCTTCGCGTCTTCTGGGATAAGGACGTTAAACTGTAGGCCCCGTTTCTCCAGACTATTAACCCTGTTTTGGAGAGACGTAAAAGAACCACTGAGGATGTAATGAAACCATGGCAGTGACCACCCTCTATGTTACTAATGATTTCTCAACAGGTTGATGTGTGGGTAATTGGATTTGGGGTTTTTAAAGGGGTGGGATTGGTGTGTGTACCTTGTAGGGGACCTCAATTTCTATTATTGTGTTACTGACACCAGCCCTCAGGCAAATTCTCAAATAAATAAATAAATAAATACCCGTTTGTCTTTAAGTTACAGACATACAATGTAACATTGTGTGCAACTTGCACAGTGTCACAGGAAATCTAATTTGTTTCAGGCCTTGTCATACAATGCAATTTTTGTTTTGGCAATGTTGTTAAAGTAGAAAACTAGCCTACTTTTGCAACATATTTTGCCTGCAATATTGGGCCCGATGTTGCAATGTGCAATGTGCAATGTGTGTTGCAATTGGTGCCCTAAAACAGCCTTTCTGCTGACCTTAGTCAGGCCATGACTCACTCACGCATTAAATTAGAATGTCATGTTTTAGGATTTATAGTTGAAGGAAATTCAGAGAAAAAGGATTCAAGCAAAACAAACAATAATAATTTATTTTTATTTAAGCAAAACAAACTGATGCTATAATGATTGGATATTTTTATTATAATTGTAAATAAGAATTAAAGGTTGTAGCATTATTTATTGAACACTAACAGGCATTTTAATATATTAATATTAGATGTGTCTAGGGATTATTCTTTTTGTTCGTGATCTTAAACATGTAGAGTCATTGATTTTTTGAAAAATCTATGAAATTTCTTGTTCATATCTGGTATATATAAACTAATTTTATCTTCACCCTTTAGTCCTTGAGAACATCTATAAGTCTTTTAGTCACTCCTTTGTTTGATATATTTACTCAGACATTTTTTTATTCATTTGAATTTTTATAATATACCAAGAATCGACCCAGCTTATTCAATGTTACAAATCTTCAAAACCTCAATGTAAAAGATTTTAAGGTAGGTATTGTCATTGTTTATTTATCCCCAATGTAAGATATTTTTTGTAATGATCAATAGCCAGCAAGCTATAAGGAAGCCTATCATTTCAACTGTTTTCAAATTTTCACAGAAACAGTTGTCCATTCGAAGAAAACGCAAAGCTGATGACTCAGATTTAAAGAATAAAGACTCCGTTCTGAAGGTAAGAACAAAAGGCTTTTAAAATTGTTATTGTCAAAAAGACAGAATGTGGTTTGTAAAACTGTAAATTCAAATTCGTAGATTAAGTAGCAGTGTATGTCTTTTCTTCTTTTCATTTTCCCTATGTTAGAGTACCAATTTGAATTTTGAATGGTAGCTTGACTCACAGCCTGACGTGTTACTTCAGAACTTACTTACTGTGTTAACTGAGAAACAATATTATGTCATTGGGTTTAACCGCCACCCAGTTTGCTCAGTTGGGTGTCAGGCTTTTGTGTAGGTTAGTTGTGGTTCACGTCCTGGCTGGACCAACACTCAGGGTCTTAAAACAACTAAGGAGAAGGTGCTGTCTTTGTAATTACATCTACAAATTGTTAGATCTTAATCAAGTCTTCCTTAACCTGTGAATGGGGGACATTAAAGAACTTGTTGAATTATTTATATTAGAGGTATAATACTATATACTAACATTTCACTCTTGAATTCCTCCACTGGTCACAATAATTGTAGAGCGCATTGGGACATTGTGAAATGCACTATCTAAGAACCCCTTATTATTATTACTATTACTATTATTATCTTCCTACTTCAAATTTTACTATTCCCCCCAGACATAAGATGGAGGATAAGGACTCCACCCTCACCAACTCCTTTGAAAAGTATTTAAAAATGTTAAAGTAACTTGATAAAAAAAAAACAAATAACAAACCAAAAACGGATAAAAGGGGAGGATTTGAAAAAGAGAGAAGAGAAAGAAAAGGCAGGTTTAGAATATTAACAACAAGGGAAAAGTATTTGTACGTTTTTCACATTACTGGGCTTCCTGTGTTAAAAATTACCTTAGAAAAAATACCACAATACTTTTTGAAATTCATTCAATCGTAAAATTTAAAGGTTAAAAATATAAAAAAAGAATAAAAATTTTAGATAAGAACGTACTTGAACGTGCACTCATGACGTCACAACCTATTGTTTTGGTTTCTGAATGTCACAAGGAACGTCATATGACGTCATCTCCCTAACCACTAGCACTCCGAGTATGCATGCAGTGAGTTACAGAGAGTTACAGACCCTGTAAACAATACTGACCTTCACTTTAGACTGTCTTTACTGTACATTCCACACAGATTATCCCAGTTTGGTTTGGTTCAACAGCGTGTTGTTGAACGATGTTTCTTCTTGTAAAAAATTAATCAAACACACTAGAAAAACGTAGCCAACTGTCTATTGTATCTGTTTTCTTTGCTTAAGATATGTCAATAATTATATATTTTAGAGACAACATGTGAGTATTTTTCTTTCTTTTGCGACTTCCGTTCTGCAAATGTTACAAGTTTCCTGGAATTCTAAGCATTCGAAAGACAATAACTATTAGAAGATTTTATTGTTTTTGGACAATGTTTATCAATTACACGTTAGACCATAGGCCTCTGATGTTAGACTAAAATGATAGAAGTGGTTAATTGATGTTGAAAAAGCGTGATGTTTAAGCATTCATTGTCATTTTTCAACACCATTTATCTTCCAACTATTCGGTAATTGTGGTTGGTCGGATCTTGAGTGAGTCAAAATTGCTCCCCACTTTGCAATTGAAATTTTCATCTTCTAAAACTCCCTCAAAATTTTCACTTTCTTCGCCCGTCTGACGTGCACTGGTGAACATTCTATTATTAGAGTCTTTAAAGGAATTCCCCTTGCTTTTTAATGAATATTTTTAACTGAACAACATTTATTTACAGAAGTAGTATATATTTGCCTAACAAGGATTGCCAAAATTAGCTCGTCTTTTGCATACCAGACTATCGAATTTCGACTTTGATCATTAATTTGTTAACGACTGTGTGAATGTCAATACGTTTAGTTTTTTCGGGAGCAAAGCTTTGAGATTATTTTAACAGTGGATATATAAACCAAGAAAAGAATATGATGTCTAGGACAATAAATTGACGTGTGGTTGGATTACGAAGAAGAAAAGAACTCAAACAGTCGATAACCAGCCGGCTCTGTCTAAAGCAACTCAAGATCGCACGTAGACAGAAAAAGCTGTTGACCTTGGAAGAAGGAATCAAAAAATTAAGAACAATGATGGCGATAAAGAAAAATCGCTCAATTCAGCGAAGAAGAACCATTCTAACTACTAGTAAATTCAGCAAGCATGAAGAGACATCGACATTTAATTTTTTTACAAAACCTTCTCTTGAAAAGGTCCGTTTTTCCCTCGCAAATCACTGAATTTCTCTCGGTCTCTTTTTATTTCTTAATGCTAAATATTTTTCTCTTTCTCTGATTAAGTAAATTCTGTTGTTTTTAGGAGCCAAACTCGAAGAAATCCTGCCAGAACGCTAATGCTGTTATGAGCACCGAATCGTTGGAAACAGTTGACTCGCCTGCAAGAACGAGAAAGAAATTAGGAGGCAGTTTAGTTCAGGTAAGAGGTATTTCTGTCACATTAATATCTGATAATCAAAGTGGAAATCCATTCTTTAAGACTATTGCTTCTCTTTAGACGTATTTCATTTCATAAATCATAATTTTAGGCTTTGGAATTAATTTCTTTCATTATTAATCAACTATTATTTTTCTGCAAATTAAATGTTCAGTCTAGACAAAAATGCGACGTCCATTCTTTAAAATTTAACGAGGCATTTGTTTTTAAAGTACACAAGCGATTCTTAAATCAAAACAGTGAAGAACAAAACCAGGGTCGCATTTTTTATTAATGTCCAAACAGGATTTAATAGATTTCGATGTTTTTAGATTTTTTTAATGCTTGATTTGTATATCGATAAGCTGCTAGTCTAAATACAACTCAAGGATTTTTATGTCCTTTCTCGACATAAATTTTTAATAATTTTGCACTAAAAACAAAAGTACTGTCTATCGTTTTGAGTTAGGTGCTCATTTTTCAGAGGATAAACTTAACACAGAATATATTCTTGTAAATACTATACTCGGCCGTGAGGCTATGGAAAGTGAAAGATAGATTTGGGAGCGTAGGCTAGTGTAATATTTATTTTTGATACTGTGTAGTATTTTGTTTCGTATGTGTTTAGTAATATGTGGTCTTCCGCTAGGGGTTCTTGATTCCTTTGGATTTTATTGATGAATAAATGAGCGATGAATAAGTATTGGAAGTGTGAGCGAGCAAATAAAAAAATATGAATGTAAGAGGGATGAACGAATGAAGTTATGGATAAATAAACGAGTTGAGTGGATCAATGATAATGGTGGACTGATGAATGAATGAGTAAGAGCGTGAAAAAAGTAAGGAAGGAAAGAAGAAAGGAATGGATGGATGGATAAATGGATGGAACGGACTGTTGGGTGGATGAATTGATAGATAGGTCAGATGGATGAATGGAATATAATAGACGTCAGTTTCTTATGATTCCCATTCATTAATTCTTCAGCGATCCTTCAGTCTTCGTGTTGGTGGTGACAAAGACAATGAGTTTGCAAAGAAGTACCGTATTCTCCCAACACCTATCAAGATTCGACCGAGTAAGGTAAGAAGAACACGACATGGTATTGGCTCTCCTTAATCTTCCTGTTTCATCCATCCAAGTTTTTTTCGAAAGTAAAAGTGGGCGGCTCTTCTCGTACGTCGCATCTAATTCTCGAGGGCCTGAGGAAGAGAAGAGGGAGGCATATTGTTATAAATTGAAAGAATATAGTTGCTATCAAACCACTATCAAAAACCCCATTAAAAATTCTCGATTCTATGGCCAAAGTATAAGAGTAAAATGTAGACTAAGGGGGCAGGGGATACAGTGAGTAAACTGGACAATCCCCAGTATATGAACCGTTGTTGTGCAAATTTCCTTAACAGAAAAAATACCAAATTTTCCCTCAGTCCTTTGTTTCGATATTGCAGTCATTTCTATTTATGTCATTGCTAGTTATGGCGAGATACAGTTTCGAAAGGGCACGTGCAAGAGATGTCGCCGATGCAACTTAAACGACAAGAGGTATGATTCAACATCTTATAGACCCCTTGCAGCACGTTCAAATGCAGCTCATTTTGGAGGATAAAACAATAGGCTTCCAATTCTCAGGAGATTGAAATTCTTTTATTTTGTCCTCCAAATTGAGCTGCTTTGAAGTCACAAAGGTGAGGCTGCCAAAGAATACATTCTGTGTGGAAACCATTTTAGTTGTTCCGCAGAACACTCAAATGGCTTCCACACAGCACCAATTAAAAGCGAGAAGACATGAATCAACCAATCGTGTTAAAATTTAAGAGAAAATTTATTTTAAAAAGAAATTTATATTAATTAACGGTGGTTGACATGGATACTGTTTTTATGAGTTAATCGTTATCAGTCCCGGTATTATTAGCGAGCTCAGATGCGCTTCTATATATCCGGGTGGTTGGAGTAACGAGGTTTATAGAGATCAGTAGATGGTCGAACTAACCAGGGTTTACCTTGTACAGTCGAACCTCTACACAACGACCACAGCACAGTCGGAACAAAAAATTGTGGCCGTTGTTGTGCAGACATGACTGTTGTAGAGGTGCATGGCCGTTGTGTTGACGTGACCGAATACTAATCCTGCATGTCGTGTGTTTTGTCTTAAGGCGATGTATGAGCTGTCATCAGGGGAGGAAGGGGTCGTATCTGATCTCAAGATGATGATTGAGGTGGGTATCAATAAACAAAACACATCAAATTGACAACATGTGATGTAATGTTTAGCGTGTGTGTGTTTTTTAGGTGTATTACAAGCCAATGTGCAAGTTAAGACTGATGAGTGAATATGAATTTCAAACAATTTTTGGATGCGTAGAAACCTTGCTCAGCTTACATCAAGGTATGTACGGACGTGATTACTGTAAAGTCAGATAACATAGGCAGAACACCGAAGTAGTGTCTACCCTGTAGAGGGGATCAAGGACAGCTGCTTAGTAACCGCAAAACGTTCCTTCTCCGGTCGATTCAGTTCAGTCCCCTTCCCCACTCAGAGACGAATCGAGGATTTTTTAAACATGGTGTTGTATGATGGCAATGAAAACAAAAGTATCTCCTAATTCTAGTTTGCTTCCCTCACTGCCAGCCAGCCAACCGCGATTTTCATTGGAGGTCGAGTTACAACCCCCACAACTCTCCCCCCCTGGATCCACCTCTGCCGCTTTCCCCCAGGTCACGCAGAACAGGCCAATTTGTTAGAAGTGTACGAATCTGTAGCAACAGAATGGCTTTTCCTTTATTAGCCCATCAAACCGCGCGAATATGCTCATTCAATAATTATACAAGCTTGGGGAAAGCCATTTTAATGCAAGTACGTTAACTATAATTTTCCACTGTGCTCTTTCACTTGAAAAATAACTCTTGGCGGATTTAAGACAAGAGGTGATAGTAAGAATAGGCTATATCCAATAATATTACATTCATTGAATACCATAAATCTATATTCAGTACAGACCTGCACGCTATCATGGAGTGGAGATTAGGAATCGATATCTGTTTGTGTTTGAAATAGTTGGTCAAACTAGATCAGTCAGTCTTTATCTATCGAATCCTTGCAGGACGCAGCTCAATTTGGAGGACAACTGAAAACAATAGGTTTCTATTTTCAGGAGATTGAAATTCTTTTGTTTTGTCCCTCAAATTGAGCTGATTTGACGTAATGTGCAAGGGGTCTATAGCGATCGTTCACAGATGGTAATCTTTATGATGAACTATGCCCCTTAATAAGACAGATACCTTAAGGAAAATCCATACATAGATCTAAGATAAAACGGCTTGATGTCCTGTTATGTCAATTCTAAGATATCTTAGACATACTAGAAAGACAAGGAATAATAAGATTAAAAACAATTTTTCGTTGCTGTCACGTCTACATTTGACACGAGCAAATTTCATAACTTGATTATGCTTCTCATAAGAGTTCTCTCGCAACCAATCAAAGTGCAGGAAAACGCACGTTAACCAATCGCAGTGCGCGCTTGAATACTATAGGCGGAAGCCTAGGCTTTCCATTCACTCAGAATGTCTGCTTTAGTCGGAATGGATGAGAATAGACATGACAACCTCGAGTAATTTGTTTCCGTTTTGCTCCCCTGCTTCGTTCCTTGTGGGGTTATTTAAACGCTTAAATCGTTTTACAAATAATCACGCAGATCTCTTTCTTGGCTTATGTCTGAAGTTTCTTCATGTCAGCGCTTGTTTCGTCCTTGTTGCCTAGACAACGATGATACATTAATGGTCAGAAGAATCTAGAACGTATTAGTTGCCAATGCGCAAATTCGTCTGTTTTTGTATAAATTTTGTAACAATGAATTAGTTATTAGCTAGCAAATTTTATATTGTATGTTCAGTTTATGGCTTTTTCTTGTTCTCTTTCTCTTCTCTCCTTCTTTGTTTCTGTTGTGCTTGTAAAATATTTCCACGTATGACACTTCAAAAGACCATTCCCTTTCCTTATTTGACCCGGCTAGGGAAAGTCTGATTGCCATTTCATCTCTATTTTCATCAGAACTAATAGACAAGTTAAAAGCAGCAAGAACGACGGACGGGACTACAGACAGTATCGGTGAAATCATGCTGCATTGGGTAAGATGAGTTCTATGTAAAAATTCCACGTCAAGGTGGTTAACCAGATATATGAGAAGAATATAACGTCCTTGATTTTAGAATTTTTAGGAACGAATAAGCAATCACCGTTAGATATTCACTTCTGACTCGTTAACAATGCATTAGACATTAGCGACCTTCTACGACGGCGACGTCAACCGGAAGTGTAAATAACTTCACTCTGGGGTTCTGTTCATTGGAGATTTCATTCAAAACATTGTTAGTAAAGTCAACTCATCTACATGCAAGACAGACTTTGATGGCGCGAAAACCCAAAGTGAAATTATTTGCACTTCCGGTTGACGTCGCCGTCGTAGATTTTGACTTTTATTCAATCATCCACTTTCCCATTTTTTCATTCTCTTTCTTTCATTTTTTTCGTTCCAGTTTCCACAGCTTAAATGCTACACACGATACTGTGCTAATCAGTTCGAGGCTAAAGCAATGCTGGATGAGAAGATGAAAAACGATGACAACGTAAAAGATTTCTTACAAGTAAGAGACGCTAAGTTATCCACCCTCTTCGATCGTTCAATTTGCTTAGATACATAGTTGGGCTCCCTGTGGTGCCAAATTGACCACAACCTCGACGCACCGCGGCCATCTTGGTAGGGGGCAAACTAATACAAAGCTTCGTTAAGGTAACGGCGATGATTAACGTAACCATTGACCACAAGACAATTTGAAAAAAGATGAATTACGATGATCGTGAAAGTATGACAATTAAACACCAAATCTGTATATATTATACGTTTTCTTTGTTTTGCTTTGCCCCCTGGACGCACCTTTGTGCTTTGCGATTCGAGATGACCGCCGTCTGGTCCAGTTGAAGTAGTTGTCTGGTTATAACACAGGTAGCCCAAGACATGAAATATTTTGAGGAGAAGAGCAAGCAAAGATAAGAGATACGTTTAACGAATTGTCGTCATATTTTTCAGAGATGTCAAGATTCACCCTTTAGTAGAAGACTAGATCTATGGAGCTTTTTAGGTACATATTTCCTTCTGGTGTAAATTGATTGAAATTCGTTTATTCCCCCTCCCCCAAATGAAGTTGCTTTGACGAAAGGGGTCTTTAGGGAAACATTGCGCCTACCCAGAAAATTAGCGCGAACCTTCGTTTTCCCACCCAAAACTGTTTCTTAAAACACGCAGTTTTTTTCCTGAGAATAACTCTGTCTTATTACGATTTTTGCTTGTAATTGACTTGAATTAGGACTTCCTTTTGCTGGAAGAATTTTTAATACTGTACTAATATTTGAGGATCCCTTTGACTTAAAAATCGATTTAGGCAAAGGTAGGGTGACGCGTCTGCATTTCAGTTTCCCGCCAATTTTTTTTGAGCATGCGCAGTCAATTTTCGTTTTGCAAATTTATTACATGAGGCCCTGACCAAATTTCAAATGAATTGGAAAAACATGGCAAGCTCGTAGCTGGTTGTATTGCATTTACTCTAGGCGTATCAAAGTGTTTTTGTTGAATGAATGCTATGGAAACAATCGGGGATGTTATTTCAATGTTATGACACGCCGTACCATGTACGTGTCTTGGCTGTTCGCGGGGACTCACCTCTCAAGTGTTCTGTTGTAGATTCTCCTCGTAGTCGTCTTGTCAAGTATCCTCTCATGATAAAGAGCATTGTAAAAACGGTAAGTAGACGTCCATCATGCAGTTTTGTTTTGTTGCTGTCAAACCAACTGATAAAAATATCCCCTGACAGAGTGGGAGACCACCTTACCCACTTGAGATCGAGATCCGGAATTTTGGGTCGGGGAAAAGGGAAGCGGTCCCCGCAGAATCAATTGTTGCAAGCAGCTGACTCAAAGGTTTTTAGTTGACCTGCGCGTTGTGTTACCTTGGAAGCGTTCCAAGTTTTACTTTGTGGAACTTTTGGGCAGGAAGATGAATGCCAAAGCACCCGTAAACTTCTGCTATGTATGTCGCACTATTTTGTACCGGCATCGTGCGCCCAGTTCATTCATTCTTTTCTATAAGGAAGGGATTTCTGTCCGTACACTTGAAAAGGCACTTCAACCGCTTAAGCCTCTAAATCCCTTCAAGAGCCAACTTCCTGTAAACTGTTCGAGAATATTCCATTTTTGCATAATTCTCAAGTGTTGAATTCTTGTTGTTGTAGACTCCAAGAGATCATCCAGATAGGAAGATGTTAGAGGACGCGGTGAGTACGTGAAATTCAAGATACATGTAAAAAGACTGGGAAAAGAAAGCCGGAAGATAGGACGAAATGAAAGGAAGGATTAGAGGGCAGAGGGAGGGGAGGAAAGAAGGAAGAAAAGGAGGAAGGATGGGGGAGAGAGAGGGAGGAGAAGGGAGGGAAGGAAAAATACAGGGAGTAATGAAGAGAAAGAAAGAAAGAAGGAATGGAAAAAAGCGCAGCATCATGACAAGCTGCTGAATTACAGTATATCTCATCGTATCATTTTCTTCTTTCAGAAACGATGTATAGAAGAAATAATCGAAGAGGTGGACAAAAAAACCGGAGAAGCGAAGGTTTGAACTATTTATTTATTTAAATAACCTTTCAAACTCATGATCCATATGCCACAGATTTTCGTCGTCCATCGAGTGTAGAAGAATTATGGTTCTGTGGGCATGAATGTATGCGCTTTCCTGTGTTTTACCTTGCGCGCATGTTCAACTCATTGAAAGGTCACCGATCGATTTATACAAGCAAGATGCGAAGATCATGTAAACGGTTCGCTTATTTTTTGGACTGATTTGTTGATACAACCTCGTTTCCATTTAGTGTTAGTTAAGAGAAGTGCCGTTTATACGGGCATGTTCGCGACTTGGTTTCAAGGCCCGTCTTAACTTTGAACAGCTCATAATCCTGTTCTTAAATGATTTGCTTCTTAAACAAATATTGTACCATTCCTACGGTCAGTTCGCGTCAAATGTAAGCGCGTCTCATCCCCTCGCCCCAACTCTGGTTCCTGGACTCGCCGTAACACGTGAGTCAGGTATATTTAGGCGTTTTTGTTTGTTTTATTTTAGTGCCAATTCGTTTTGTCCAGAATAGTCTTTCTATACGACAACCAGGTATGTCAATGGAACATGCGTAATGTTTTCCCATTTCCCACCATGTGACACTCCCTTGAGAATAAGATTCTTTGTTCTAGTTGCATCCATATCCATTTATCTTCTCAGGCGCAACCATTAAACAAAGAAATGATACTCCAGGGAATGACACATGGTGTGAAATCGAAAAAAATTCCCAAGTTAATATCCAAATACCCAAAGATATAAGACTTACATGATATATACGTTTTTCAAAGTTCTTTTATAATCATGTCTTTTCTCTTCTTAAAATTTCCAGATGTGTTTCCCAGAACTTTATCAATCGAAGAAAATGATCTGTAGTGGAACCCTAAAAAATAAGCATGGAACGGTAAGAAATATTATTTTGTATTCGCGCATTATATTTAGTATTTCGGCTATAAAATATGTAAGACTTGACACACCTTGACAACCAGCTTTTGCCTTGTTTTATCACTCATGTTGCTGTCGTGTTGACGTGTTTCATTTCTTCTCTTTCCCAGAAACTCCAAGCATTTCTTTTCGAGAAAGCGTTCCTTCTAACGAGACCTGCGTCAAGAAGTGGTAGACAAAGTTATCAAGTGTTTAGTGAGGTACTTATGTGACAAAGTCAGAACAGCGGTCCAAAATAGGAATATAACATTGATTAATGTCACGCCGGAACTTGTAAATCCTGTACCCCCGATACCCCCTTTCCCCTTAGAGATATGTTGTAAATTCGATAATCAGTGTCTATTTCTATACACACACATGTGCGTTGTGTGTACAACCTCATAGGGAAATTTGATGTTGAATTTATTAAAACCGTTGAAGTATGCGCCAAATTTTCATGCATCCCCATGCGTTCACGCTGTTAAATGCGCGTTGTTTCCCCGGTCTTTGGTACCGCTCCGTGCCGGTAGTCGGAGGGCAGGGGTTTCAATTGAGTAGGGCATAATATCTCACCCTAAGATGTATCTTCTCCTCACAGCCAATCCCAACGAAAGACTTGTTCGTAGAAGATTTACCTGACGGGGATGTCCGACTTGGTGGCTCATTTAAAACTGCATTATCAAGATTAGCAACTTGTAAGTAAATAAACCACTGATCTCATCTTATCTTTCGTGCACTTTGACGCAAAGCGTTATTATGTTGCAAGTTGTAGAGTGAATGTTGTTCGTATTTTCGCCCCGCGCGTAACAAGTTTTCTTTGTTGCAGAGTAGAAAGAGCTTCTACTTCTGCAGCACAGTTGCGCAACAAAATTTGTTGTTGCGCGCGATGGTAAAGGCGCGGAAATACGAGCAAGTTACGTTGCAAGTTGTAGAGCGAATGTTGCCCGTGTTTCTTTCAACGCGCGACAATTTTCTTGTTGCAGAGAGTAGAAAGAGCTTTTGCTTCTGCAACAAAGTCGCGCACGAAAATGTTGTTGTTTATCGTGCAATACAAGCAACATTCACTCTGCAACTTCCAACGCCGCGACAATGTTGCGCAACATGCTGCACGATTTTGTTGCTCGTATTTTTCACTCTTTCATAATCTTTTTTAGTAAGCATACCAAATTGTGAGGTTCTTTTTTTCTTTTAACGTTACAGCCAAGAATGTTTTACGTGTTTCTAGTATGGACCGCGAGAATGGTCAGTCCCATACGCTCCAGGCATCCAATGATGATGAGAAGCGACGATGGCTCTCTTCACTTCAATCAGTAGTCACTTCATCAGAGAACTATAAAACATATGTATAACGACTACGTTCATATAACGATCTCGAAGCCTCAGACACGTGCATTATAGCACCTTATCATGCGAATCCTGCATATCTAGGAAAAGATAGAACCGTGCAGGCACTATGATTGGGCACAGAACCACTGACCAAAACCACAGACAGGATCTGTTGGTATGCTGGTATTCAAGTCCTTTAATGCTTCTGACCAGACAGGATCTGGTGACAAGCTTGGCAATCAAGCATTCCCAGTCCTTTTATGCTTCTGCATGCAAAGAAAACTCATCAATCACAGAACCAAAGAAGCATCATATACAAGAGTAGTAGTACTATAAGTAAAGTTTCTATAGGCTCCTCTATCCAAAGAAAGAAATTGAGAGGATGTACTGCAGTGTTTTTCAAAAAAAAAATTCTATGTATATATATATATGTATATATTAAATGATTTTCTGAGCAATTCAATGTATAAAGCTGAATATCTAATAGTCTTTTTTATAGTACATCTTGAAAGGTAGCCATGCCTTTGCATAGAGACATGTAAATAATTGCCCAAGAAAAAAGATCTTAATTAATCATTGCATGCTCACCATTTATCTTGCTTTGATGGAAAGCTGTGGCTACCTTTCAGTATGGCTCCGGGAACTGTAAATGGAAAAATTCTGAATGTCACTGGAAATAATAATTTTTATCAAAATTAAATATCATGACATTTTTAGCTTGCATGCAGGCAATCTCACTGTAACTTTGGGAAGCTGGGTTTTCTAAAGATACAGTAGGAGTGTATGCGGGCTAGAAGTTTTAATCTTGATCCGCACAAATGGTTTCAAATCATTGTTGTTCTCGTACAATGAATGATGTTTGTGACATTCATCAAAGTTGTTTTCTTAGGATGTAAATCATAATTATTGAAGGGCAAAAAGATGAAAACTGCCTCTTATTCATACTTCATGTTCTTGTTTTGTGAAGTTGATAACTTGCTGAAAAAATCCAGAAAAAATTTCATTGCATTTTTGTGTAATGGAGAGATTCAAGTATTTCCAGTTTACATTCGTGTATTATAGTATACTTGTAACATGTGATGATCCAGATGAAACATGCAGAAATATTCTTACACAGAAAAACAACAAAATTTCAATCCCTTGAGAATTGGTAACCTATTGTTTTGCCCTCCAAATTGAGCTGCATTGTGAAATGCTGTAAGGGATCTATTAAAGGGGCTTTACATCTCATTCTTTAGAATTTTAAGGTTGCTTGGGAAGCTACACTGTTGCCAAAGAAACAGGTTGCTAAGAGACCTATTTTTGTAAATAGCTATAATTTTTTCACTATATTTTATTTTATATGAAGTGAAGAAATTAAGGGACGTATTAAAAAATAGATTTTAAAAAACTAAAGCCTCTGAAAGTATTTCTTTTGAAATGTGCTGGGTGCGCTTAATAACATGTGCGCAGGATCGTAAAGCAGTCGGTTAGCATTACAGAAAAACCACGGAAATAGGCCGGAAACGCTCGGTGACCTATCGGTTATCGTTCGAGTTTAAAACATATCTACTGACAACCACAAATAAATGCTCCGGCATTGAATGCCTCTTGTCTCGATAGTTTTGAATAGCTAGTTATTTATTTGAATGTGCTACATTTCGATTTGATGTCATTAAAAATTCCAAAGGAGTCAAAATGAATGTTGTTGATATATGCTTAAAAAGCACTTTTCACGGTCCATTAGACATACCAAAGCAATATAGAAACCAAACACACTTCAGGGACAGGGTCAATGTGAAAATATCAACATACAAATTTAGTCTACAAAAAGAGCATAAACCTAAAATATTTACCGTTCTATCGAAAACCTGAAAACTATATTTACTACTGATGTTATTTGGAGTAATTTTGATAATTTTTTTAAGTTTTTATGGCTGTTATAAAAGATTCTTCCATTACCTCCCCTCCCTCTTCTCTCTTGAGAATTGTAGTGCCTGACGTCACTCATTTCGCGCCTCTTGCTCAGCTTCCCAAGTTCACATGTAAAGCAAAGTGACCAAGAGAGAAGCATGTGGTCGCTAGATTCAACTCTATCTTAATAAAAAATACGGCTATAAAACAGCCTTACTTTGCAACCTTTAGCTCTCCTAAACATGCTGAAGCCTTGCAAGGACAATGTCTGTCGCAAAAAACCCGAAGCCTCGGAAAAAAACGGATGAAAAGGTCCAAATATTTTGCCATGAAGCACAAAATGTCGGGTCAAAACACAAAGACGTCGCGGAGGAGTCTCAACCAAAACAGACTTCAAGCTCAAAAGAAACGTTAAATAACAACATATCGAATACAAAAAAGAAGGAATTTGTCATCCCAAGGAAGAAAAAGCAAGCCAAAGGTTTGTGGGACTTGGAGATTATAACGATAAAAAAACTCGCGTCTTCGACGATGTCACGTTTTATAGTGAAGTTGATTGTTCAATTGATTGTCAATAATATCAATTTTCTCCTTTTATACTAGAATTACTTCAGTCACACCGTTTTGACTCAAGAGAGACCAAAGAGCTTCTTCGTTCTGTCCAGCTTTCTTTGCGGGATCCAACTTTTTGGTCCTCGTACAAATTTGAAAAAGTTGAATTTGTAAACAATGACAAACTCGCTAGAAAGGTAAGCTTGAAAAATACGAAATTCTTGCTTGAAATACTGTATTATCAGGCTGAATTTAAAAGAAGAATGCTTGCTGAGTTTGTAATTTTATATTTTGGTTTTATGCATTTATGCTTATGTTTCAGTATGGCGAGAAAAGGCAAGCTTTACGACATGAAACTCCGCGAAATCTTGAAGATAAATTGGCGTTTCTCTTTATCACATCACGAACTGAGGTAAGCTTCACATTTGGCTTTGCACTCAGAGTTTTGTGATTTTTCTGCCAAATTAAGTAGATAATAACGAAACCATATCGAATAACATTCAAATCTGTGAAGGGTCAATGAAAGATTTGTTTATGTTTTCATTACAACGTGGTAGTATAATGCCATTGTCTTTAATAATACAAAATACCAGATAAAAGATCAATTGAAATAGTATTAGTATCTGTTTTTGCGACTTTGTTTTGTCTATTTGAAGCTTTTTGTTGGTCAATCTAGGGTTCTTATTAATTTCAATCTGATCTGTAAATTGTTGGACTCTAAAAAAATTATATGTAATACATATGCTATTTGATTAATCTTGGAGTCTTTTAAAAAATGCTATGTATAATTTATCCTTTTTTAGGTCAAGTCGATTTGTGAGGATGGACTTCATACAGGAAACACTTCACTAACATCTCTTGGAGATCCTAAATTAGGTAGGGTAATATATTTTCACCAATGTTGCTTTTATAAGGTGAAGCAATGGATAACCCACTAAAAATAATAATTATTACCATGTTGTCTTTTCCCTACAGGTGTATATGTGTGCCGTTTTGCAGATGTTATTTCTAAAAGGCCATTAACAACTGAAGATGCTGGATATCTCTTAGTTTTTCGTGTTGTTAAGGTAGGTACTGGTTATACTCCCAAAAATATCTCGATGAATATATATGAATCAATAAATGTTTCTTGTTTTACAGGGTAAAGTCAGATTCATTGGTGGTAGTAACCCAGAACTACAACCCACCCCTCATCATGACTGTCATGTGTCAAAATCACTAACAACTTTGTCTTCCAAGGCATCCCATTCTGATGTCTTTGAATCCTCACAGGTATGCTCTAGATACTTGTATTATCCTGCTATCCTATTGTTCTCTACAGCCTAAAATTCCCAAGGTTTTCTGTTGCACCTTTAAGCGTAGAGAAACCTGGTTCGCAGTAGAGAACTGCATTGCTTCATAGGGAATTAAGGGTGGCTTAGTAGTGAGATTACTTTGCCCCTAACTATTGCAATGCAGGTTGGAGTCCTGCCAAGTACGGCATTGCGAGTAGCATAAAATATTATTGTTTGTTGGTTCTCTCTGGTGATTTGTGGGTTTTTCTCTAGGTTCCCCAGTTTTTCTCCCTCTGCAAATTCAAATTTGATCTATAATCTTTCACCTAGCTCAGACCTTAAGGAGGCTCAAAATGGTTTTCCTTGAAAGAGGGTATGAGCACTCTTAGATGACATATCATAAGGGAAATTAATTTTCATCCCCAAAAATCCAACTGTTGACGTTTCATGCAGCCGGGTTGTAGCAGGGGGAATTTCGACTTGCTACAGCTCTAAAATTTATAAAGTTTCAAAGTTCTTTGCTAGCTCTACAAGTGCTTTGGTAGATATACATTGTTTCTCCTCCCTTTCAGTTATATTTTTATGAGATTGATGAGAACAGTGATGACTTTCATGTCAAGTACCCTAGACAAGTGTTGCCGTATGCTGTGTTGACCTTCAGTATCCTCAAATCAGAGCGACAGCAAACCAAAATAGATGACAAATATGAGGTACAGCAACAGAACAACATATTTACTCAAGTTATGTGCTTGTCAGTTGCATTTGGCTCAGCAGAAATTTTGTCACAAGATTTTGTGGGTGATATGTGCATGACAACCTTGGGCAACTTTGAAAGTGTTTAACAGGAAGCAAGCATGATACTGACACCAACAGTGATGAAGCATTTGTATGCTGATTATCAATCTGATTTAATATCAGTGCTGCTGCCCCTGAGAACGTGCACATTATCACAAACAAAAAGTCTGTCACACCAAACTCAATTGGGAACACTCTTGAACACTCCAAAATCCTGTTTGATCGGTGAGGAAGCCATGACCAATACTATTACTTAGATCAGTGCAGATGTTGTTTGAGAGAGAAAACTGGCATTTTTCTGATCGAATAATATTAGTATTTTTCTCTTCCAGGGCAAGAAGGCTGTAGTCACTGGATATGATTTTCCTTCAAGTGCAGATGAAAATATACTGTCGTCACCAAATAGAATAGGTACTGTTGGTGATACGTGATGATGATACGTGATGATGATACGTGATGATGAACCGTGATGATGATCCGTGATGATGATACGTGATGATGATACGTGATGATGAACCGTGATGATGATCCGTGATGATGATACATGATGATGATACGTGATGATGATACGTGATGATATGTGATGATGATTCATGATGATGATACATGATGATGATACATGATGATGATTCATGATGATGATTCATGATGATGATGATGATGATGATGATGACAGTGTACAAAAACGTGTTTCATTTCAATATTGGTTGATTATCTTTTCAGAAAGCAAAGATGATATTATCTCAAATGCAAATGTCTCATGGTCAGGTGTACTTGCTATCAATAAAAAGCAGTTTGCCTATGTTGATTTCCTTAGCTACTCTCGGAAGAAGCATCCTCTCCCTATTAATGTGTAAGTCTGCAGGTTGTTCTCTAGTTGTAGCAGCCTATTTCCAGTCTTGCATGTGATCACATGCGATCATAGCAAGTATTTTAACTGACCCTCATGCACTAAAAACACACAGTTTTTCTAGACATTTCAATGGCATCCACGTTGTTTTTTGAGGTTATACTATACTATACTAAGTTATACTATTGTTTGATTTTATTCATATTCTCTGTGTTTCGTGCATTATCATTAAACAAAGAATTTAAGGGAAAGATACTCAAGGGAATGACATGTGGTCTGACTTTAGAGAACATTACACCAGTGTTGAAAAGATCTATTTTTAAGTTAAATGAGTCAATAGAGAGATTTCACTGCAGCCATGTTTAAGGGTGAAAAAAAAAAAAAAGAGAAATTTCCTCCTTTGGGAAATATATTTTCTGTTATAAAAAGATATAAAAATACAAAAATATATCATTGTTCCTGTCCGTAAACAGCCATGAAATCCCCTTACTAATAGATAAATTAAACAAATGAAGATAACCAGCAGCCCAATCCAATCCATCCAAACAAATTGTCCCTTGACAAGTGAACTCATAAATCATCTTGTTCTGTTTTTTGGTTAAAGAGATCATTTCAACATCAGTCACAAGGTTTCTCATGATGATTTGAGAAAATTACTGAAGTGTCCAGTCTTTAGAAATGGCAAGCCAGCATCATCAGGGGTCTGTATAGGTAGGTACTGTAGAAGACTTGCTGTGATAGAGCGGATTTCGTATGAGTGGGAAACTGTCTGTAATACTTCCTGCACCGTTACCGTCACGGTACAGACATGAAGAAAAAGCAATTTTGTTTGAGGTTTGCTAGCTATGAGAGTTACTGTCAGTAAGTTACGGTCAGTAACTGAAAATTGCCCAATCAGAGATGTGAGTTACAGTCCTTAATTACAGTCAGTAAGTTACAGTCGGTAACTCGTGAAAATTGTCCAATCAGAGATCTATGTTAAGAAAATTTGGTCCAATCAGAAAAGAC
>OCZR010053442.1:1194-15012 GCA_900234385.1 Anemonia viridis
TAAGTTACGGTCAGTAACTGAAAATTGCCCAATCAGAGATCTATGTTAAGACAATTTGGGCCAATCAGAAAAGATCTACAATTCAAAGAACCAATCAAAAATCAAAATTTGATTACTGTCACGGTACTGCTACGGTACGGTACGGTCAGTATCCCACTCATTCGAAATTCGCTCTAAGACAAAACGAGGCACTCATTCATAAACCTCCTTACCTTCGTATACAACTTCGAATCAACTCCCAAGAGTCGCATCACGTGGTCAGAAATGGGCACAACAAACAATAAAGGCCAAAACATTATTTGAAGCAGACACTAAATATCCCAACATTTTTTGGTTTTCAGAGAACGAGCCGATAAACAAATCCAAATCCATGGAGAACGAAAACTGTAAGTCCTTGACAACAATAATCGACGTTGATAGAGCAGCTCTGAGAATACGAGAACAGCCAGACCTGAACAAGAAAAGTGACGACCAAAATGAATCCAACGAGGAGAACCTCAGTAATGGCGACCTGGTAGCTAATGGATCTGCTCCTATTGTGCCTAATGGTAACTCACGCTTATCGGCCAGCTCTGATCGGTCACGCAAGGATGTGAGCCTGGGTGACATTGACTCACGCATTCCATCAGGCAGTCCTAATCACGATTCCAAGCGTGACACTATCGTGACAGTTGATACAGACGTCGTGGAAGGAGAGAGCAAAGTCCGTGACTGTTGTCCATCGTTTTGCTACTGCGAGAGCGTTTGCTGTACAAGCTACAAGGAGTCTTTTATCCGACGGGGCTGGCATGGCCTACGGCAACACGTACTCAACTTCGTAGAACACAAGTATTTTGAGCTGTTTATTTTGGTCATGATTGGAGTTAGCAGTTTGACCTTGGTAAGTCACTTTTAAATAAACCCCACCCAAAAGTCTAACTAAACCCCTTGCACTTGACATCAAAGCAGCTCAATTTGGAGGACAAAACAAAAGAATTTCAATGTCCTGAGAATTGGAACCTTTTGTTTTGTCCTCCAAATTGAGCTGCATTCTGACGTGACAGGGATCTATTCAGGCCACTATATCTTTTGTATCCAATCACCATGCATATCATTGGCTTTGTTTTTGTTCCAGGCGTTTGAGGATATCCACATCCATAAGAAACCTATCCTGAAAGCTATACTAGACTTTCTAAATTACACCTTTGCCGTGACGTTTTGCGTAGAGATGTTGTTAAAGCTGCTGGCCTTTGGCATTGTCGGTTACTTCACCAACCTGTGGAACTGTCTGGATTCCTTCATTGTCGCGGTAGGTGCCGTGTTTTATATATTATGTTTTCAAAATAATTTCAACTTCCTGATCAAATTGTTTGCTGTTGTTTTGGGTGCAGATATCTTTAGCAAGCATTAGTGGAAACGAAAACCTGAACGCGTTTCGATCTCTTCGTGCCTTACGACCACTGAGAGCCATCTCGCGATTTGAAGGAATGAAGGTAACTAATCCACTTGATAAACCTGCTACACCACTCATATAATGTTGCTTTATTCCTTATATGGTATTGATCTTACCTTATATAGTATCGTTCTATTCCTTATATGGTATTGATTTTTACTGTATATGGTATTGCATTCTTCCATATATGGTATTGAGTTTACCTTATATGGTATCATTCTATTCCTTATATGGTATTGATTTTTTACCCTATATGGTATTGCCTTCCATGTTTGACATTGATTTTACCCTATTTGATATTGCTTCCTTCCTTATATGGTACTGACGTTTACCTTGTATGATTCCAACTTTGTATAGATCGTAGTCAATTCTCTAGTCCATGCCGTCCCAGCTATTTCCAATGTCTTACTTGTCTGTATGATCTTCTGGCTCATCTTTGCTATCATTGGCTTCCAACTGTTTGGTGGAAAGTTTTTCAAGTGTTTCGACAAAGAGAACAAACTCTATCCCACTTCGATCGTAAAAAACAAGTAAGATATTCTGTTTACAAGCAATGCGCTAAAAGTACTTTTTGAAAACGCAGCTATAAAGCACGTGGTAGCGGAGAGCGTCTCGACAGTTCTCGAGTATTCTGGCAATTCCCAAGTAATCCATAACTTCACACAACGCAGCACAGCAAGTGGTTTTATTTATAGAATCACAAAGAGATCAGATTTCAAGCAATCATTTATTCATGATTACTAATGATAATCATTTAATCATAATTTATCAGGGATGAATGCTTGAACCTGACGTCCCAGGGAGCACGGTGGGTTAATTCAAAAGTGAACTTTGACAGCTCGTTTAATGGGTTCCTTGCTCTGTTCCAAGTGGTAAGTTCAAGCACCATACGTATTAGAAACACAATGTATGAGAAAATTCTGTAGTGCGTATTGATGTTTAATTGTGAGGTTTTTCCATTTTGTTTAAGGCGACTCTTGAGGGTGTTTTCGAAGTCATGAACGACGCTGTTGACTCTGTAGGGGTAAGTACTCTGCAATTTATGTAGGTTGGCAGGTAGGCAGGCTGGCAGGCAGGCAGGAAGGCACAGACCTGCAGACAGGCACAGGCAGGCAGGAAGGCACAGGCAGGTAGGCAGACAGATAAGTAGTAAACCCCGTTCTAATAATAATAGCCACAATAATGAAATTTTATTCTTGTATTCAACTTTTTTGATCAGGTCTACCAGCAGCCGGAGAGAGAAGCAAACTTTGCAGCATATTTCTACTTTGTCATCTTCATCATCATGGGAGCTTTCTTCTTCCTTAACCTCTTCATTGGTGTCATCATCGACAACTTTAACCGACTGAAACAAGAGGTTAGTTTAGTATGATTAATTTATCAATTTCCTCTTTCCCCGTTAACCATATAGACCTTTACCATAATGGCCGCCAAACACGGTTCGGACTGGGGACGAGTGAATGTCAGCGAGGTCAGAAAGGGCTCATTAGTAAAAAATGTCATATCTATTGTGTCAAAATCATTCGCGTCACTTATTCAAGTTTTCTTTAAGTGAGTTGAATGATTTTGACACAAAAAATCCTACAGAGAAGACTTTTGCTAATGAGGCCTTTCTGACCTCGCTTACATGCACTTGTCCCCAGTCCAAACCGCGTTTGGCGGCCATTATGAGAAAGGTCTATAAGGCATGTGCTGAACCTTGTTTTCTGTTCCTCTCGCAAGTATGAAGACAGTGGCTCACTAGGATTTCTTCTGACACCAAGTCAAAGAAGTTGGGTGAACACGATCAAGAAAACGTACAACCGCAGACCAAAGAAACAACCGAAAAGACCAACTGTAAGTTGAAGACCCTTGAGAATGTATTTTATTTATCCCGATCTTCCTATCCATTCCATTCCCAGTCCACTTCCTTCGTTCACCATTCCCATCCCACCCCATCTTTCCATTGATAACGTCCATCCTCCATCCATCCACCCACCCATCCATCCATCCATCCATCCATCCATCCATCCATCCATCCATCCATCCATCCATCCATCCATCCATCCATCCCGTCTACAAATCCTAGCTATACATCCACACTAGGCTCGTTTCAAATTCTGGCTCGTACTAATACAATCTAAGTCTTGCGTAAGATATCTTCTTTCCTCGCAACTTTGTAACAAAACCTTGTTCCTATTGTATTTTCTCTAGTCCAAGTGGCGCAGTTGGATCTTCGATTTGATTCACCAGAAGAAGTTCGAAGTGTTCATCATGTCAGTCATCATGCTCAACATGATTTCCATGATGATGCAGCATCACAACCAGAGCAAGGGATTCAGCAATGCTTTGAATATCCTTTCATATATATTACGTTTTTGTTGTTAAATTTCATTTCAATATGCTTCTAATTGGATGGGATTATGCTACTGTTACTACTGTTGTTGTTAATAATAATAATTATTATAACAGCTATTGCTGTTACTGCTGCTGCTGCTGTTACTGTTGCTGCTGTTGCTGCTGTTGCTGCTGTTGCTAAATAATTATTATAACAGCTATTGCTGTTACGGCTGCTGTTGCTACTGCTACTGTTGTTGCTGCTGCTGCTGTCACTGTTTTTGTCACTGATGCTACTGCTACTATTGTTGCTGCTGCTGCTGTCACTGTTTTTGTTACTGATGCTACTGATGTTGTTGATGATGATGATAATGATGATTATAATATTGATAACCATGACACTATAAGTCCCCATATACAATTCAGTTCACCCATGTAATCACTACCCCGGCTTCTAACAACATCACCTTGTATCATTTCATAATAGTTGTGCTTGAAGTATTTCCCTTAACTATAGTTCGGTTCTCGTACCGGACCAACACGATATTCTAATTATGTGTTTACTGGCATTTTCATCGTGGAAGCCATCATCCGACTGACAGCCCTTAAGTTCGATTACTTCAAACAGGCATGGAACTTGTTCGATTTCGTCATCGTCATCTTCTCGATAGTTGGTAAGTAATACTTACTGGGTTACCTGTGTTGGGCTTTTTCACATGACGTCAGAACAGCCCAATCTGGATTAGACCAGAGTTTGTCTCAGCTAAATGCAGTACTCTTCGTTTATTCCAGGTATAATCCTCGATGACGTTCTTATGATCAAATTGGACTTTTCACCTGGTCTTCTTCGAGTCGTGCGTGTATTCCGTATCGGGAGATTGCTACGATTCTTCGAGGGCGCCAAAGGGGTTCGACGTCTTCTATTCGCCTTGGTCAAGTCACTACCGGGCCTGGTGAACATCGCCACCTTGCTGTTTCTCATCATATTTATCTATGCTATCATCGGCATGTCTTCATTTGCCTACGTTAAAAAGGCTAACGGCATAACAGATGTAGTCAACTTTGAAACTTTTGGGAATTCTATGTTGTTACTTTTTCGTATCGGCACCGCAGCGGGATGGAACACCATCTTAGATCCCATGATGGTAACTTTCCCGGATTGCGACCCCAATATGACTCCGCCCGGTCCAACGATTGGCGGAAACTGCGGCAATCCAGTATTAGCAGTAATATATTTCGTCAGCTACATTTTACTTATCTTTCTTATTATTGTGAACATGTATATAGCAGTTATCTTGGAGAACTTTAACGAAGCCCAGTCGCAGGAAGAGATTGGAATCACAGATGATGATCTGGAGACGTTCATCTGTGTGTGGGAAAAATATGATCCCAAGGCGACGCATTTTATCTATTATTATCAACTAAGTGACTTCCTAGACGAGCTGGATGAGCCGATGCGTATTCCAAAGCCAAATAGAGACAAATTAGGCTCGCTGAACGTGCCTCTTAAAGCTAATAATAGAGTATACTGCATTGATCTTATGCAGTCATTAATAAGAAGAGTTATAGGCGATATGGAAGGAATTGAGGTAGAAGAGATGGAAGAAATGATGAATAGGCTACGAGACAAATTCACATCCAAATCCAATAAGAACGAAGACACAGTACGCTCGATTAATGATTATTACGATCTAGAGAACCAAATGGCGATGGTCATTCAAAAAGCGTACAGGATTCATTTGCTAAAGAGAAAAATAAGGGAACACTGCCATACGAAGTTCCATAAGTATGATCGTTTGGTTGACAAGGAAGGCAAGGATAAGCACGGCGCGTGGAAGGAAAAACAACTACACAATCGTCCAGAAGGAACCGCGGGTTTAGAGACGGTTATTGGAATGTTATGGTACAACCAGGGAAAGCGCTACGACTCGTCTCGAATCGAAACTACTTCCGGAACTCGCGACAAAGGCGATGACGTCCCTGTGCCAGATAAAGACGAAGAGACCCAAACAGATGACCCGGAGGTCGAAATCAAATCAGAAAAAGGTACCGACTCCAAACGAAATTCCAATATTTCCAGCTGTTGAGCCCGCAATCAATAACTCTCTTATCAGCGTATTTCTTCACTTTACGCAAGTGCAAGATGTTGTGCCTGGAGTACTGCCAGTAGACAGTGTGAGTGACATGATAATTTTCTCAAGGATCCGCAATCTTTTCTTGACGGCACAACTAACAAATGAACGAATTCAAAGTTGGGCCTATGGTGTTGGCCGCTCCCAACAATTCCCAAGATGAAGAAAGGTTATGTCATATTACCCCGATAAACTCATGACGGCAGAGAAAACTTTCACATTTAAAGCTTATTGTCCGCATTTGCTGTTATGTGCTTCTTCTTGTTCAAGCTCTTCAAGTCTCAAATCAAATTACAAAAATGACATTTATTGACTTTTAAATAGTACTCAGTGAATAGTACGTTTGAAATGAAGGATTTAGTGACAAAATACAAAGAACGCGCCTGCGCAGGAATCTCGTTTCTATGTCCAGTTTGTAAATACTGGATGGTCCAGTAGTTGGATGCGTTTTTGTTCGTTTGTGGATGAGTGCTTCTTTCGTTTCTCCTCAATGATTACTTAACTACGCGTTCGACTTCAACTATAACTTGGCCAGTCTTCACGACATAAAATAGCTGATTTCTGAGGTGTAAGCAGGTCGAATAGACCATCCCATGGTCTGCATATTTCTGCTTTTATAGACACAACTGGAGCGAGTGCTACACGAACCAGTCTCTTCACCATGAAACGAAGAAGAAAATGCTTCATTGACTGAGTTAGAAACTACAAGAAAAAAACCCTGTAATACGGAATCATGCCTTAAATTTTCGGACTCGCTTCAATTACAATTAGTTTCCACGAATAATGCGTTAAGTTTCGAAAACCTTGGCCGCGTACGAGGCACGATAAAGCCGATCAATTCCTGATATTCATCGAAATGGCGCACTTTTTTGATTTATTTTTTGCCACTTGAATCTAGAAGAAGAAGAGAGATATTGTTTGCTACGCCAGTCTCGAATATCACTCATTGAAATAACCTAAAGAGATATGACAACCATGGTTAGATAATGTTAAAATATTCAACGCCTCTAGATCAGTTTACGTGACTGTACGACGTCGTTCATTGGAGCAAAAGCAGGAGCAAGAAGACACAAGCGAGTTCCTACCCCAAGGACTATGTTTCCTACTTTCACGTAAACCTCGCGTAGCTCGTCTAATTCTAAAAATAAGCCAAAATAATGAAATGATTCTCATTTTCGGAAAAATATCAACTACCACTTAATCAGTTGTTCCTGGCTTCATATTTTCCTTTGCGCCGAATGAATTCAACAATTTAGATACAATTTAGAATTATCTTTATTATACTAAGACTACAGTAAAGCGAACGTATTTATTGAATCCCAAAATTTTGATACGCAAAATGATTTGCGTCCGATTCAAGCGCGGTATTCCTGTGGTGTGGAAAACAATTAGCGGGCCTCTGGAATTCCGCGTGTGAAAAATTGGGCGTTTCCAATAATCATTAACAAAAACTTACCTTATAAAATACCGTTGATTGTTATTACAACACGAAGTGTCAGAAATTTCAAATATATTTGTCGTTAAAAGAGAGTTGGTTTGTGTCGGGAATCGAACCATTATAACGATTACATAACAATTTAGTCAGATATATTTCAAATTTCTTTTGCTGTAAAATAGAATAATGTAGAAAAGTCTTTTTTTCCCTCAGTACACCTTCGGTATATTTGTTAAATTTGATATTTATTTTTCATTGAATCTTATTCTGGACTCGATTTTGGATGTTAATGTTTTTTACTTCTCTAGAAACATCTGTCTTACCCATAATGCATTGGGCGCTAGTTATGAGTCTACCCATAATGCACTGGTGTTGTACTACCCATGGTGCAGTGTGCGCTTGGTAAACTGTTTTCGATAGCTGTTCCTTAGCCAGTTTCTTGCTAGTTCTATTTACCCAATCCTGTCGTAGGAGTTATCTGAGACATTTTATCGTTATGTCATTTTGGTCTTTTAATAGCGTTTTATACTGATTTTGAATTTTTTATTAATATTGAACAGACATTGTTTTGAAGGTGTAAAATCGTATATTAAACACTTTCGCTTCCAAGTAACGATTTGTGTTGTAATCTTTGGTGTTTTCTTACCGCGGGCAGGGTATATTTTAAGGAGGCTCAAGCCTCGTGTCACCCCTCCCCTCCCCACTCGTGTTCATTGTCAGCCAATAGTGAAATACAAGTCTTTGATTCTAGAATAACGTCAACAACCTATTATTAATTTTAAGGACGGTTTTTATTGAGCATGCAGGGTTGCTATGGCAACTATAGATTGAAGAATTCGAACTTATTTTCTATGGTTTGTGAGTGTAATTTGTGACTGTGAATCAATGTCGAATTTTGTGTTATGTATAATTATGGTGAATCATAATGATAATATTAACGATTGTAATAATAATAATAAAAATCTTGAATACTAGAAGTGTCAGTAACCAACCTACTGCCTTCTTATACGATGCTTGCGATCCGGCTGACAGGTCACGTGATTGTTATCCGCCATCTTGGATAGCTGATGTGGCTGTTCAAGAAAATAGACGTGGGGGCCTGAGCAGCAAGCTACTGAAACGAGGGAGAAAATGACTGAATGGGTGATCTATGTGGAACGTAAATCACGGGCGATAGTGGATTCAATATGGCGGCGGTCAATCACGTGACAATCGTTTTATACATTTAAAGATACTTGGTCTCAAGAAAAAATATTACGTTACAATGTTGCTAAAGTCGCATCAAACGGAACGGCTGGACAAGCTCTAAAGGGGCATGTCAGTTCATGACGTTTGCACGATGGCGTCATTTGACCTTCTCTACCAGAATGCTTTGTAAATTTTCTTTCTTATTCAAATTTGTATTTCCTCATGAGGATAGTAAGACAGTGGGTGCTAATGAACTGAACAAAAGAAAGTGTGTAAGGGATTCTGGTAGTAGAGGTTAGTGTCTGTCTGTCTGTCTGTCTGTCTGTCTGTCTGTGTCATTCATTTGTTTCAGTCATGCGCAGTTGAGCATTTCGACGCACTTTATCATTTACAATTTCTAACCATTATTTTGTAAACTTAATTCTTTCACTCTTTATAAAGCCGATTTATACGGTACAACTTTTGCTTACAACTGTCGTATGCAATCTGCTTACGCAATCCTTACAACTCCGCTACGATAGTTGTAGCATTTTAAAACATATTTTAAAGCTCTAAAACAATCGCATACGACAGTGCGTGGTAGCCGTGTTGTAAGGATGGCGTAAGCAGATTACATACGACAGTTGTACTAGCAGCAAAAGTTGTACCGTGTAAATCGGCCTTTAGAAGGATTATAAGTCCATTCATTGTTTTCGCCCTCCCTTCTAAAAACTGCGTCAGAAACAAGCCAAAACTCACCTACAAACAGAGACGTGCTAAAGTTTATAGAATTTCAGACAAAATCTTACCGCAAAAAGACAACACACTCGAGTTGGTCGACTGAAAAATCCTTTAATTACTGAACCAGAACAATGTTTACATCAATAAAATGTTAAATATACTAAGATAAAAAGAACTTCTTTGTTTAACAATCGGTTTTGCTGGATTATCTTTGAGTGACATCAAAAGCACTACTAAGAAATTTGTGAATTTATAAACAGTATTTAGATATCAATGTCAACAAAAACGGGCAGCTTAGTCAAAAGTAGTATTATAAATTATTAGGGAAAAATCTTTTAACATTTCAAAAGGCATTTCCAATTACGGGAGTGGATGTATAGTTCCTAAAATCTATAAAGTCAAAAAATAAAGACTTAATAGTTCGTTTTTCAAATTATTTCAAAAGTATGTTTACCTTTTTTGCTCTCTAATGAGTTACTTGACCACACACTTTAAGTTCCACTTAGCAGGTTTTTAGCAATTGCCATTACTGTAGGAGCTATTGATTAAGTAATTGCTAATAATTTCATCCAATGTTATCCATTGAAATCTTAATGAAGCTTTTTTTTCCAATTTTTTCTCGTGAAGTCAACAACACTACCAAACGCTACAAGTAAATCTAAACTTCTGATGTAAACATGATATTTTTCCCGCTTTTGAACACACACGAATACCACGATCAAAAAAGCGCGTTAACGAGCCGGTTTGGATTATTGATTTACTCTTGGGAATGACTTCTACGTCATTTATTGTTATATTTTTAGAATCGATGCACGCTGCGGCTTATGAACAATTACCTCGAGATCTTGTGGGGCAGCAGGCTCTGTTTGTTGACTTGGCAACTCAGCCGGACCTTGCTAACGTAATCTCACATAAGATCAGCTACGAGTTTTATAATTAAGAAGATTTAGAGCTCCTCACACGAGGTTATAGGAACAAGTGTATAGCAACCGAAGTCATCAACTGAAAAGTAAAAACAAAATTCAGAATTGCTCGAAATTAATACTATGCTAATAGAAGGAAGACGTCAGACAAGCTGTATATGGAGAGCTGGAAACCTTACACTGCAGTTATGCAATTGTGGACACTTTTTGGATCAACTTGGTGAGAAAATGTGCTAAAATATTCACTAACTATGACGAACTCAGAGGTGAGTCTATAAAATTCAAGCTCAGCATTGTTTTCTTCATCTAGCGCGCTCTTTCGCCAATTAGTCAAAGCGTACTGATTGGAAAGTTCACTAGCTAAAAGCTCGTCTTCTTTCCAGCTTTACAGCTTGAATTCATAAATTTATCCAAGCCCTCTGTTTATTTTTTCGAAGAGTTCAACCCCAAAACTTGTATTCAAACAGAATATAGACAGTATTTTAAGCGGCTTATTTTGTATTAGCATTTCAAAGAAAAGAAAAATATCTTACTATCGCGTTCAATTCGCCAGCTGCTCGCAGATATACATTATTTTCATTAAACTCCCTTTCTTTATAGGATAAGTCTTTCGAAAAACTATCTTAACGTTAACATGTTATTCCAAATCTTCTATTTCATCACGAATTTAATTCAATACTTCATATGATGAGAGTTTTGTGTAAACTTCTCGAGTACTTCTTAATTCTTCAGAATCCCTCTCAGCGCAGTCGAACGAGGATTTTGCAAAGTGTAATTATCTCAAAGTGGCCGCTCGAAAACCGGGAAAAACTTCTAATCTTTGTTAGGGATACAATCCGTACCCGGTAATTCTTACAAAAGCCGAATATTTGTTTTGATTTCCCATTGCTAGAAAGCTATATTATGTAGGTAAGAGCTCTTTATTCTTTGTTTTAAATAACATGGTAAAATAGCTTTCCAAACTGCTCTCGCCAAGTTCACATGCTGAGCAGACCTCAGTCACTCGAAGTCACCGCAGACAAAATACTTTAAAAAGAACGATTTTGAAACATACTTTTACTCGGCAATTCAAATCAAAAGAATTAGTTTTCATTGTTGAAAACTTTGTACATTTGTGCTATTTTTTTTAGGGACAAGAACACGAGAATATCCGGCTGATCGCGATTTTGTCAACATTTCACATGAAGTAATTTTTTTTTAAATTTTTTAAAAACTCCGATCGGCTATTCGCAATTTTATATTTTCCAATTTTTCCTCAAATTTATTGCTTAAATATATAGATTTTTTTCCCTTTTCTAGAATCCTTCGTTATATGAAAAGGAAAAATTTGCCTAGAGTTATTTGCAGAAAGGTGTCGAATTGTTTTTCAAATGTAAATTCGTTTGACTAATTTACAAATATGCCGACAGATAGACAGTGAAAAATATATATTGGCCATTCAATTTTAACCAATTCCCCGTCTTATGAAAAATGACAGTTAAAAGGGTCGATCAGGCTTATATTTTTAGCAAGGAATTATATTTTGCTTTCCGCTCAATTCTTAGGCCAATTTATACAAAATAAAAGTCTCTTGTCAAAGCGCCTTCGCATCAACGCCATCATCTTTGTATCTTCATCATGGTACTGTATTCTCTTCATTTCCATTTTCACTGAGTTCTTGTTTTTAATTTTTAACCATTATTCCTAAAGGAAAAATCACCGTTTTCTCATTCAACCACGAGTTTGTTGATTCTTTTTATCAAGGCTTTTTTTTGTTTTTTTTTTGGTTGAATGGAATTCTTTATTTCGAAGCTAGTGTGTAGAGATAGTTTGCTCGAAGCAACTAACACGCAAGATCCACTAAACGGCAAATTGGTCAAGAAATAAAAGTGTCATAAAATTTGATATCTTTATTAAAACAATCTGACAGGAAGAGAAAAGTAGCCGTAGAAACAGAAATATCGACTGAAAATGTATTAAACCAAGAGTGATTATAAAACCATGGCACCTTTGGCGTATGATATGTCACTAAATTATTGATTGAAATACACTACAGGTTTCCTTTTTGGTGTTTTAATTTGCTACCCTTGAACTTGCAACTTATCTAAGAACAGTACAAAAACTATATATGACTTCCGAGTGGTAAGACAGTTAGAATTATAAGTACGTATTTTGTAGATGATGTATTAAGAGTGCTAGGGAGGGATAGAGCTAGTCTCACCATAGGACATGAGTCAGTTAATTAACCAGACTGACTACTATACAGTCCCGCAGCGAAAAACTTGTATGAGCCAAAATTAAAACTCCCAGATTTTTGCAAACTCAACAGAGCTTTAAATTTTGCTGTGTTTCTATAACAGTCTTAATTTATTTCTTTTAAATGCATGGAGAAAATACAGATAATTATTACCGACAATTTTTGGTCGAAACTGTTGCATTTTAATGGATTTTTTTTACCACTTTTTTTCTTTCGAAAAATGTTCCAGAATGAATCCCAAGATTTTTTTGTTGGTTGGTAGTTGCATGATTCATTGAAATGAAAGACATTTCTTGAACCAAACAAAATTCATTACAAACCAATTTGTAATAAATTATATTTGGTTCCAGAAACGCCATTCAATGAATACTCTAGAATTGGGTTAGCCTGAGATACGGGGTTTTTGGGAAAATTTATTTCGTAGCGAAAAAAAATTGTTCTTTGTCTACCGATCAATGTACATCTCGATGTAATGAGCAGCTTAGCACCCAGTCCCCAAAGAGAATTCTGGCTGTTTTAGACTCCATGCCTCAAGGTCTGGGAATCGAAATAAGATTGTCAAGTGCTTGAGATTTAAGAGCTAGTTAATACTAGCCATATTGAAAAAGAATTGATATAGAAGCAATTAAAGTTTTATGACGCTCTAAGGGTACTCGAATTTTACTAATATCGGCATTTTTATTAGAGGAAATGTCCCAGAATTTCAACTCAAATTATTCAAAATATTGCGATTCAATTCCAAAGTTCATGAATAGGTGGCGCTAAGTCAAGGTGGTTTTCCCGCTGTCTGTTTAGAAGGTTCGAGAAAGTTATTTTTCAATTGCAGCGTTGATTATCGCCCAAAGGGAAATAGAAAATCAATTTGAGGTCGTAATGGATTTCGAATGAGAACTAAAAGATATATAACATCTGTCGAAGTAAGAGTATTGATGCGGAAGTCTTTATATGTTTTTACCCATTTGCGGGAACCAAGGACGGGGATTGATTTGCAAACATTCCCCAGAGAATAAAATTTAAATACAGCTCGTATATAAGGTGGATATTTGGATGACATTTACTTTGAGTTATCCAGAGTCATTCATAAATGAGTTTCGATAATGTCCCGTGGATTCTCCGCGGCAGGGTTTTATTTATTCATCTTGGCACGCAATAAACGTGCTCTATACATCCATTTATTTTTGTGTTTAAGTTTATATTTTCATTTATATCTGGTTTTAGCATTTTACTGAGAAACAAATTAAATATTCATTTCATGAAAAAATATTATACTATTCCTAGGCCTGTGCTAAATGATAGACACTCTGTTTTGCTCTCTGTCTGTCCGGCTGTCTGACTGTCCGTACGTACCGCGTACAACTGTCTGTTTGTGTGTTCCTCTCACTGTCTGTCTTCCTGAGTGTCCATAGGTACAAAAAAGTAAAAGTAAAGTATTAACG
>OCZR010053723.1:9323-19356 GCA_900234385.1 Anemonia viridis
CCTACCCACCCTACAGCTACCCCATACAGTACTACCTATTACCCTACCCACCCTACAGCTACTCCATACAGTACTACCTATTACCCTACCCACCCCACAGCTACTCCATACTGTCCAATTCATGTGTAGTGGTTCCATAAAAGGAGTGGAAGACCACACTGACAGAATTAATTAACCTTTGAGGTTATCTCGTTTTAGCTGGCGCATTTGTCGTTTAATATCTCAAGATGGATATCCTATCGGGTCAATGAGGTGATATACACTATCAGGCACTTGTAAACTACCTCTATACAATACAACCAAAAATATATTTATATCAAAAATGATACATCAAAAGGAAAAAAAATAGAATGCCAGCAGTTGGTTTATTTCTCTTTCCTCACGATAGGAAATGAAAGATATGACACGAGTGAATCTTGTAGGCATATATTTTGTGTTCGCCATAATCGATCATGCAGTAGACGTTGACGTTGCATTAAGTTGATGGAAGCAAGCTCTTCGAATCTGATTAGGTTTGAAAATGTTTTCACACTATTTAGGTTAAGTCCGAAGGTGTTATTGTTCGTGGGATAACCAGAATATGTACGCTTGTTTCTTCCACGATTATTTGTTTAAAATGCTGAGCTTTCACAGATTGTTTCTAACGAACTTTACCTGAGTTATTTAGTGCACAAATCTTTCGTTTCGAATCAGTTGTACAACTTGTGAAAAGAACAGGAGAAGTATCGCGATAGATTGAGAACCGTCGAGATATTAAGAACGGTGGTACAGAGATGGAATTTATTTATAATATGACAACGAAAAAGAGAATAGTTTGCGGGTAAGTGAAACATTACTTATCTGTCGAACAGTAAAACATTCGTCCATTCGAAACAGAAACTATGACTGACCAGGGTGCGCCGGGTATCAACTATGGGATAGCTAAAGACTATGCCATTAGACTTTCAATTAAGATATTGTTGGGAGGAAACCGGTTAGGGACCAGCCTCAAGGCTCGAGGTATCAGTGGTACTTGGTGAACGTCAGTCAAGCTATTCATCTCAACAGGGGACGGATTGATCACGCTGTTATGTCAAATATTTCCACGCAATGTGTATTGGTTTATAACGGACCAACATTGAGTTGATGTCATACATAAACCATCTCCTGGGATGAAATATCCCTTAAAATAGAAAACAAATTATCCGGAAATTTCTTGGTCTTAGCTCACGGAGGGTATCTCATTAAACTGTCATTCCATCGCAGTAGGACTCGATAGTTCTCCTGCGAGTCAATGCCTTTTTGACGACAAGCATTTTGTAGATAATTTGCCAAAGAATCATCCTCCCCACTGCTCCATCTACAAATATCACATTCACTGCATAATCGTTATCAATACGGGATGGTCAGCTCAGCCAAGAATTCAACTGAGGACTTAGCTGGAATCCGACCCCGGCGGTCGGTATAACATCTACAATTATTGTTTTAGAAAATGTTACTTTACCACTCTGAGGTGGACGGAAGGCTTTACAGGTCTAAGACCCAATTACAAGGAACCGATAAATTGAATTAGAATTGCGAAGTTGATGTTTGTGGAGGGAGGAAAACCAAAGAACCGTGTTGATTGGGAAGGAAGTTATCCGGGTGTTAGTAGAGGAAGTATGCCACTTCCATTAATTGTCTTATGGTATGAGACATTTCTTTCCTTCCTCTTAGCCTGAATATTTACCATGTCTAGCCGCGACTTGGACAGTTTTCCCACAGTTTACACAACTCCTAATTAATCATAGTTATTAGAAAACAAGATAGATAAGATCTGTGATAAGATAACCAACTGCTTCCACTGACCTGAAGTGGTGATGACGTAATTAATGTTTCGTCAGCTTCACTTTATTCCTTATTATAGTGGTAAAGATGAACATTATCATACAAACGACTGTTGCTGAACTAAGGCCAAATACTGAGTAATGGACAATTCTCAAGAGTGGAATGCCATGACTTCATAATGATCATCCTATCGGTTTACACCGCTAGCAAACATGTTTTAAGCATTGACTTGTTGAGAAGACACAATGTCTCTGTGTCACTATAAGGAAACAATCACACGTCAATTGTGGCAGGTCGGCAGTGGACAACATTTTTTAAAAGGAAAATTCATTTGCTACATTTAGACGGTCAATTTGTGTGTAAATCCTCTGTATTTGTAGATTTGTTGTTTGTAGTGAAGGTATTGATGCATTATATACTGGTATTCTTGCCTAGTGTCAATTACAGTTAATAATGATTCCAAGTCTAGTCTCCTGGTCTACGAACTAGCCTAGTCGGTTATGTTTGCTATTCCATAAGAGTCTTCAGCTATAGTTGGTCCAATACTCAACCTACACTTGAAACCCGACACGTGGCGCTGTGTGTGGTCTGCTACTCGAATGTGTGCATTCTTAGTAAATAGATCGACAAGAGCACATCAAGTCATACATGCTTTAGAGCATTGAACCATTCACATATAACAGGGCATTCACTGGACTGACTGCTTGCTCCATCACTGGACTACAGACAGGGACAGAGTTATCACTGATATCCAGTAAGACTTGAAAAACTGTCAGTTTGAGCCGATGCATGCCAACATGTACCAGTCATTTCTTTTCATAACTTTGTGCTTCATCACGATCCACGATTGTGAAGGTGCTTCGACCAAGGTAAGAATGCGACATTCTAGTAAAACTACTAATAGTTGTGCTGTTATATGGTATTATATGAAGATGACTTTTGAGACTACAGCCCATCAGTCCAAAAGTATTAACTTATGAGTGGCTACACGAGACCAACGCGCCGGGCAGCTAAAGATGAAAAGACGCAACAAAAAGAGAACAGTGACCATCTATCGATCAAATGTGATGCGGGTTTGTTGTGAAGTGATGGAACACTCAATACACCAATATTCGGTTCTTTCTTCCCTTGGTGTTTATGCTTTTCTCCATTGCTGGTTTAGGCTAACTGCCGACTATGGAAAAAAGTTTGAAATATATCCATAAAATTCGAAAAAATGTAAAGATCATTTTGACAATCCACAATGAATTCGCCGCTCCGAATGCTAGAAGCCTCAGTTTAAGAGTGATTCGATAGACTTTTGTCCTGTACTGCAGGGTTGAAAGGGCTGAAAAAAGTATTCAGTATAATTACGGCATCCTAAAGTTGTAGAAACTGCGAGCCAGTAGCTCGCTTCTCTTGTCCATTTGTCTTGTATATTTGATGAACAAGGGCCCGGACGGCTGGCTGGTCCTTAGCGAGCCAGTATTCCGCCAGTATTCTGCAGAAGATCGAAGTTTGATCTTAATCAATAAATGAGAAAGTCGTCATTTCTCGTGATTGTATCGACTTGTGTGGCTTGTGTGTTGGACAACAGACCACCCTACGTACACCTTCAATTGTTTGCCTACGGATAAGTGTAATAACCAATTAAGACTTTTATAAACCAACAAAACTGATTGATAAGACATGGCAAACAAGTGATGTTCTGTGGCAGAAAAACAAAACTCTACACCTTGAAACAGCCTGGCCTAGACTGATTTAGTAATTGATTCAGATCAGAGATGATGTAGCAAGATTCCATTAGCTAGTCGTAACTCGTTCAACACTAATGCGTAAACACTACAATTATAATACCTCGGTATTTATTTAGAAAACGTATTGGTTTCCTGTGTTTAAGACTACTATATCTCGATACTTAAGTACTTACTGTAGTTGGGCGTTCACTCAGATCAGGGCCTCTAATTGAACAACTGCAGATCAGTACTGAAATAATCAAAGATGCCATTCCGATCACAGCAAAACAAAACAACAGACGACTTCTTTTGATTGAATTCAAACATGTTTTCTAACGAGTAGAATTAGATAACTGTGGGATATATAAAAAACCCGATTATCTTAATGATAATGCAATAAGAATACATTATGTGTGTAGCTTAGCAAAACACGAATGGCTCCTCCTTGCTTTCCCTAACATGGTATAAACAGGTCAAACACGACAAACCGGTCAAATCACGTGATTGACGAGGAGTATTTCAGCAGGAACACTAAGGTGTCGATTGAACGTGTCACAGATGAACGTATCTTTTCTTTTCTAATGGAATTTTAAGTGATTAAAGGTTAAAATAAAACACCAAAATATCCTTGCCTCCAGGCTAAGGATTCTTCATTCAACTCATCAATGAAAACCTTTTTTCTTCTTTTTATCACCCCCAGTTGATAGTCTCTTTGAATTTGTGTTATTTTGGTTTCTCTGTTTGTATGTCTGGTTGTTTATCTATTTGTTTGTTTGTCTTTTTGTTTGTATGTTTGTTTGTTTACCTGTTTGTTTGTTTGTATGTTTGTATGTTTGTTTGTTTGCATGTTTGTTTGCCTGTTTGTTTGTATGTTTGTTTGTTTGCCTGTTTGTTTGTTTGCTCATTTTTGTTTGTTCTTTTGCTTGTTTGTTTTTTATTCATCCTCCCTCTGTAAATCCACGACGACTTTGTTGTTGCTGTTCATTGTATTTTATCTATTTTATCGGCGATGAACTAAAGATATGGAAGAATGTAAAATAACTCAATGCAATCTTATCCTATATTGGGATTATTCCTATTGGTATATAAGGGGCTTTATTATAAGGGTCCTGATGACACGAAGGACTATAGCTGATATGGGAACTGTTAACACAAAAAGGTCCTTATTTGAAGAGCCCATGATGAGGGGTCCATTGTAGCATCCGATAAGGGCCAAGGCTATATACCTTGACTTGTAGTGCAATCTTTCGACAGTTTTCAGGGCTTCATCGCTACTGTCATAGGCCATTTTGCCTTGGGTAGTTTTTCCCCCGTTTCAGATTACTTACGTGTCATTCTCCTTGATTGAGAGTAAGATTGTTTGTTTGAGTTGTATCCATATTCATGTTTCTTCTCATGTGCAACTGTTAAACAAAGAAATGATACTCTAGGGAATGACACGTGGTCCTGAGAATAAGATTCTTTGTTTGAGTTGTATCCATATTCATGATCTTCTCATGTACAACTGTTAAACAAAGAAATGATACTCTAGAGAATGAGACGTGGTCTGGAATGGGAAACAACCCGTTTAAGTAAGAACGTTTAATAGTGTCGCTGAGCACGAATTTGGGATATCACATCACTGTTAATATAACATTACTTCTATACTAATAATGCATTGATTTATGCAGAATGGTTCTCCAGATTCACGTTTATCTGATTTCTCCTGGCTTTCACCTTATCGTCGAGGTAAATACCGCGGTTTCGTAAGAATTAAAAAGAATGATCAAATAAAGTCAATGAAGTCATTATAGAACAAGCTCGCTCACATGAGCTCCCGTAGTTTGGTGGGCTAGAGCATCGGCTAGGTTGTAACCCAAAAGGTCGTTGCTTCCTACCTCGCCTGAGAACATAACTTTGTCAATATGTTTAAATTTCTTGCTAGGAGGTACTCCAGCGATTCTGAACATACTAAACAACAGGACATTGTCACCTGGTAAGGGTGTTTCCTTCAGATGTCGTGTTGTGGGAAACCCAAGACCACGAATCAAATGGAAGAAAGATGGCACAACAATAGTACAAAGCCTGCGTATCAAAATCAAGCAGTTTGACTGGGGATCGCGCCTGCGTATTAAGAACATTCAACTATCAGATGAAGGAGTTTACAAATGTATCGCAAAAAATCAACGAGGAAACAAGGTATCGGCGTCAGCATATGTTAGAGTCAAAGGTAAGGCCTTGTTCTCTAAACATGTCTTGTCTAAAGGTTGTCGTTCCGCTCGAGCCGTTTCTTATGCCATATAAGGAATGTACTTACCATATTTTGAGATTGGAATAAATTTTTCTTTACTGAAAAGGTCAATTTCTTGCTTAAAACTGCTCAAACTTACAGTAAATCGAGTGAAAACATCCCAACTAGGTCAGCCATCTTGATTTTGGCCGAAAAAGGACTGGAAATAAGTAAGGGAGGGGAGCGTGGTTTGTCAAAGGTTTGTCACCACAGGAAGCCGCGAACGACAACAATTTTTTGATGCTTATGCATGTGTAGTAAGCGTCATTATATTCTTCTTTTCCAGCTAACCGAAGAAGCAAACAACGAAGGTTAGTTTACAGCTCAGTATTTCATAAAGTTTCATAAACGTTTGTGAAGGTTTTGTTTTAAATGACGGGAACTCAATGAGCGAAAGCTGGAATTTTCCCGAACTTTGTCTACTGAGCACTAGTTCCCAGTATACGATACAAGTCAACATAAAACAAAGCTTCGTCACCAATCTTGTTTGAATAATAGCTTCAGTCGTACAACACCATTTTTAAACATGTATTAACAAAACTGTGTATTTTTCAAGATGCCAGTTATATAAGGGAAGGTTTTGTAATGCTCGTTTGGTGTATGTCCCTCGTGGAAAGCCACGGTATCACATCGACAGACGACTGGGGAAGATCGTCAAGATGGTGAAGACCACACGCTGTCAGAAACAACTGATTGTTTTTCATTGTCACCTAAACTACCCGTCATGCTCACTGAGAAGTAATGACAAACCTCGAACGGTATGCCGGGGAGATTGTCACAAACTAGAAAAGAAATTTTGTCGTCGTGACGTCAGAATATTGGGTTTCCTGTGGCACCAGTCAATTGTTTGTTCAAAGCTACCGTGGACTAACTGTAAACGAATCTTTGATCGTGGTAAGTGGTAATGTTACGTCACTATCCACCATGTTGCTTCTCGGCATTATTATTCTCTTGTTATATCAACCAAGTGATGGTGCCGGGCTGTGTCATTTGTATCTCAAGGGATTTCGAGTCACGCGGTTGCATCGCAAAAATAACTACGATATAGGGAACTAATGATATAACATGTTTCCTCTTTCTGTCGCCAGAAATCCCAAGCCAGAAGCATGCGACGAACAAAACAACCGTAAGACAAGTAAAAAAGAACACGTTGTATGCTAGGTATAAACAAGTTTAACATTAACCAATGAGTATAATAAAACAATTAATATGATATTAATGTTTACTATTAGAAACACATGTGCCAGATACCAAGGTGATATCTGCAAACCATATCTGACAACTGGAGGACTGGTAACTATTCATGGCCAACAAACAGAAATAGAGAGAGGTCTGGGGAGAGTATTACTTCTACTACAAAACTACACTTCCAGCAACTGTGAACGATACTTGAAAAAAGCTCTGTGTTATCACTTGTTCTCTCCGTGTTCCACTGGTCCACATCCTACTTCAAGACATATATGCAGGTATATGACAAGCAGTGCATGGAATTGTCCACAGGATAAGGGGTTCTGATAACATATTTTGTATTCGCAGGTTGCAGTGTGAAGTATTACAAGGTCGCATTTGCTCCAAAGAATTTCATCTTGCAAGGTTATTGAGTCCTGATAGCAACACTATCCTGCCATGGTGCTCAGACCTCCCTGCTTCTCTGGACAACAATGCGAACTCTTGTTTAAGTTTTGGTATAAATGGTAAGAAATCCTCTATTAAAAAATCCTAAAGAGTTTTTTGGTGGTAAATATTGAAAAGCTGGTTGATCAAACTTTACTCATAGAAAAGTTGTCGTTCCACTCGAGCCGTTTCTTGTACCATATAAGGAATGTACTTACCATATTTGGAGATTGGAATACATTTTTCTTTACTAAAAAGGCGAATTTCTTGCTTAAAACTGCTCAAACTTACAGACAGTAAATCGAGTGAAAACATCCAACAGCCATCTTGGTTGTGGCCGAAAAAGGACTGGAAATGTGTTGGGGAGGGGAGCGTGGTTCGTCACCACAGGAAGCCCACGAACGACAACAATGTCAAACCACAGTCATTCCCTTGAGTAATAAAGACTCGAATTAGGGATCTTCATGTATCTTGTGGCAATGACTGGTGTCTGAATATGCTTAAAACACTGACATGTGTTGTTGTTGTTTTTGTTTAATAGTGAATGACAATGAAGAAATCAATGGATGGGGCAAATGTTCAGCATTGGTGAAAAGAAACAAAAAAAGTTAGTGGTTTCACATCAAATGTTTCGTATCTTGACATTATATACAGTTTGTTGATTAGTGAATGGAACTTCGGTAATCTTTTTTTTTGATTGGTGGAATTGGTTTGTGATACAAGTTTTGTGTATTGAACCAATAGAATTGCCGTCTACTGTGATGTCCCAATGGATAGGTAAGGACAAGTGGTGTACGATAAAGAATCTTTCCCATCCATTGAAACCAAACCGAACCAATATACCAAGAAATATCAGCAAACTATTTTCATCAAGGAATTTGTCCAGCGCTCACATATCTGCTGTAAAGAAAGAACATCAAAGCGTGTATTGCATTGAAATGCCTGTCAGACTAAACAAACTCGTCTTAAATTGGGATCATTATCATCATTCGTTACCATTCCCTCACCTACAAATTCCATTGGCTGGCATCCAAGTACCAGGAATGCAAGTCATTTTAGACCACGTGTCTTCAAAAGTAGACAGCATTCTTGTCCCACTTGGGTCAGCGGTATCTTACAGAGTCCACGACAAGATCCTTCTTGAGAATGTTACTTTCTACTATCGGTACCAGTCCAGCAGGGGATCATTTATTGCTAACGGTCATTATCGACTTTGCGAGACAGTTTTCCAGGTATGCCTGGAAACACAAGAGAATGGCGCAGTCAAAATAACCGGAAACTCGAGCTCTCCCCTCGATGTAAATACCATTGAACGAGTATTTGGATTAGCAACACCTAGTCAACTAATCCAAGATGCCATCAGAAAATCAGAGTTACTGATCATGCGCATCATGTCTCCCTCCATACAAATCTTCATCGATAGAGACATTGTTGTGCAGTTTGCTGGCCAATCATATTGGACGTCTGACGGACATTCGACTTTTCTGGAGTTCTATGTTGGTAACCGTCAACAGACAGACGTCCTAGTGGCTTCCCTGACAAGCGAAACTCTAACTTTTGACAAAGTTCTTCGAACATTTACTGGAATAGAATTTCCACCGCTTGACTGGACCAAACGAACAAGTAGTCCGCCGAGCCGGGTAAGAGTGTCAGTAAAGTAAATTGTTTTGCACAATTGTTTAGTATACTAATCTAGGTGATTTTTTCTTTAGGTTGGTGTCTTGCTTTCAACCTCAGACTTGAATTTGACTGATGACAAGATGTACCGTATCACGGGAGAACTTCTGTCCACAAAGCTTGCTGGCTCGATTCCTTCTGGACTGACGATCATGTCTCAAACGCATGTGCCTGTTAACTGTAGTGGTATTAAGATGTGTGAGATAATAAAGGCAGCATTTGGTCAAGATAGTCTGTTTACAATCAAAACGATCTCCAAACAAGATCAAGTGCTCTTTGATATCTCCTTCGAAAACGTTTCCCATGATGCACCAGTGGCGTACAAATCGATTGAACTTTCATTGAAAGTACGTTCTTACTCCTTTGCCATTGTGTAACAGTAAATTCATAAAAATACACGGGGACGTGAGAGGCAAGAGGGCTATAGCTCCTCTGCATGCGTTGCAGGAGAATATTTGTGCCTTCATGTATTGTGGTCAGCTGTTGACCTCGTTTTGAATGCGCACGCATTTTGATTTTTACCTCCTCCCCCACTAGGTCCCTGTTACATCTACTTATACATATCTTTCGAATAGGTGGTAAATGGGAACATGAGCTTCCTTGATGTACTACCTTCAATGACCTTTGATGCCAGTGGATACATTCATATGGCAAACAGATATGGCAAACAAGAAAAGAAGCTTCCTTTCACGGGGATATTAGAGTATAGTGGAATCTGGGCCAAGCTGATGGGAGAATTCGATATCAATCAGTATTGGACACAAGCATTCAACATTCCACATTTGACATTGAATAATATACGTCTAAGGTAAGTATGGACCCAGTGAACAATTTACTTTGTAATTTGCATTCATAACTTACAATAGTCGGGTCTTTTTCCTTTTTTCCCATTCTTTAGTTTTACCCTTCCAACGGATGGAATCAACTCCTCCCCAGACCATAGCATCAGTAC
>OCZR010053813.1:2346-16489 GCA_900234385.1 Anemonia viridis
ATTTCTTCCTTAAATACGAAATCAAGCAGCGTTAGTACTTTTATAAAATTATATTTTTTAAGTTCATACATTTTTACTTTACAGGCAATATCTTGTCATTATGCGAGCTCGCACTGTTATTACATTGACGTTAAGGGTACCGTACAGGAGGAAATAGCCGAGGAAGTTGTTGGGGTTGCAAATCGCAAGCTTGGCAAAGATGTAAATGTGACTTTTCAGGTATTTATGAGCTATCATACCTCTCTTTTCAAGCAGCATAGATTCAATGTTATACATGTTTTTTTCCCGAAATCTTATCAATCAAAGGCATTGCTATTTTTAGATGACACGTACATAAAATGATGACACATATTGTCAGAAACTAGTTTCATCTTTTAAAGTGGAGATTTTTAGTTTCATCTTTATAGACCTATTCAAACCTTAAAGGTCTTATTAACATTTCATTTAAAAGTCCAAAGGACTGCTTTTGGTTTTTCACCTTTTTTTCAGGATTTATGGAAATTGAGACGATGCCTTGTTCAAGGAAATGAAGGAACTCTCTAATATGAACAGCAAATATTACAGAAACAAGGAAAGTTCGTTCATGTTTTACTTAACACATTGATAAAAAATTCTAACAAAAAAATATTTTCCCACTGCACTTCTTGTGAATGAAAATTTATGCATGAAATTTGATCTCATCTACTCCATAAAGGTTTATTTCTTTTCTTTTATTCTTAGCTCCAGTTTAACATGAAATGTGTATCGTTGAAATAGCTCTAAATTTTAGAAATTTTAGTCCTGAATTTCAAATGTTAATTTACCTGATCTATCTTATCTAAGAACCCTTTTAAAAGTTTCTTTACTCAAAGGCATGAATGGAATTCTTACTGATACCTCTTCAGGTTACGATAGATTACAAGTACTAGTAAGAATATAATTTTTGGAATTTCAACCAAAAAATGCAAATATTTTAATTATCCTAATCTTCTGAATATAAAATACATTCATTAGAAAGTTGAACCTATTATTACCCAGCTTCTAAGAAATGGCTTTTTTCTTCAAAAAAGCTAGCTATTTGAATTTTTCAAATAGCCATTTAAAAAAAAATAGAATTATTGTAAGAAAGTCAAATGTCATATAAAAAATATTAAGAAATTGGAATAAAAAATTGACTTTCTTTCTATCATTAGTTCCAGTTTTTGAAACTTTCATCCCAGTGGCATATCTAGGATTATCTACAATTCATCCCAACCCTCCCCTCCCCTCCCACAAACACACCTAGGTTGCAATTATTCTACTAGAACTACCCTGGGATGTCCCCTCTTACCCTACAGTCTCCATGTCTCATAATATTTTGCACAAATTAGTACTAACTAAGATACCTTCATCCAACACCTTATGTATCCTTGCTGATACCAGTCAAGTCACAGCTCACACTCCAAAGTCTCTCCTGTATCTCCTCATTGTAAGATTCATCATTACTTCCTGTAGCTTCACAGTTACTAAGGTATTTTCCTCCAACTCCTTCCATGTCAGGAGAAAGGCAAGCAAATAAACTTGTTGATGCTCCTTGCTCTGGAGTCTGGCAAGAGAAAAGAGTTTAGGGATTGTACTGGCATTTCTTTACCTACATTCCTGATTTACAACAACTTTTGCTTACAACTTTCAAATACAATCTGCTTACACGAATTTAAAACATGGGATGTTTAAATAAGCCCTCCAACTTCCTTCAACTATTTTCTTGTACACAACAGTTGTTAGCAAGTTGTGTACACGACACAATTCATGCTGCAAGAGTGGCATAAACAGATTGTATGCAACAGTTTTAAGCAAAAGTTGTACCATGTACATCAACCTTTAAATGTGTCTGATCAAACTGAACTCTGTTTACTAAATTTGCTTCAGAATTCAAAAATACTAAGTCTTAATATCTGTGATATGAATTCAACTAAACTTATCTTACCCATAACACAAGGTTTGCCACGAGGCCTTTCACAGACTGTAATATCCAGGGGAGATACCGAAACAGATCTGTATTTACAACGCCAGGGTGTAATGTATTAGCTGTCACATGGCAACCCTCATTTGTTAGCCGTCTTTGCAGTGCATATGTGAAAAGAACATTTGCAAGCTTGCTTTGGCTGTAGGTCTGATATGGACAGTAGCTTTTCCTACATCAATGAAGAAATAATGGTGCAAATGTAGATTATCATGTGACAGTGTAGTAGGAAAAAGAAAAATCCAAATTGCGTTATATATTTGGCAACAACAAATGTTAAAGTTGACTTGAGCTGTATTTGGATGTGTTACAAGGGGTCTATAAAGGTCTGTCTGTCATAAAGTACCCTCACATTACCTTTTCCAAACACATTTTGCATTTATAACACTTACTTGCTCTGCAAGTCTTGAAAATTGATAGTCCCTGGTACATGGGCACTAGATGACACTGTGACAATCCTTGCACAATTCCCCTCTGATCCAGACCTGTCAATCAAATGCGTGTTGTTAGTAAATAGTTGTTTTCATTTCCTTCCTTCCTTCCTTCTTCCTCCCATCATCCCTTCCCTCCTCCTACCTCCATCAATACCTCCCCCTCCTTCCTTCCTTCCTTGCTTGCTTGCTTGCCTGCTTCCTTCCTTTCTACCTTCCTTCCTTGCTTGCTTGCTTGCATGTTCCCTCCTTCCTTCCTTCCTTCCTTCCTTCCTTCCTTCCTTCCTTCCTTCCTTCCTTCCTTCCTTCCTTCCTTCCTTCCTTCCTTCCTTCCTTCCCTCCTCCTTTCTCCTCTCCCACTCTCCTTACTGCTCCCTAACTAGCCAGCCACCTTACCCCTAAATATTCCTTTGTACTCTTACCTTTTAATCACATCTAGAAGAAGTAAAGTCAATGCACAATGACCCAAATGATTGATTCCTATCTGAAGCTCAAATCCATCCTTAGTCTGTCCATAAGGTGGATGCATTATACCAGCATTGTTCACCAGAATGTGAAGATCCTTTTTAGTCTCTAGGAATTTTTTGGCAAACTCTTTGATAGATGAGAGGCTTGCCAGGTCCAGATTCATGTATTTCACTAAAATCAATAAGCATAATAAATTTATCAAGACATTTGTTTACATGTATGGAGATGTGGTACTGGTAGTAACAGAGCTTTTTCAATACCTTTTTTAGAATTTTTCTTCGCTTACAAAATCGTTCTTTATTTAAATATTAATTCATTTTAACAATAAATAAATAAAAATGCTAAAAATTATAATAAATCTGTTTTCCATACCTTTAGCATCAGGTTGTTCATCCTTTATGTTTTGGATGGCTTCATTTGCTTTTTCTTCTGACCTGCAAGCTAAATTCATGAACAAGTTAGTTTTTCTGCCTGGTCAAGAAATATGTTTATCTGCTGAACTGTAAGTTTCTACTAGAATTCTTATCCGCCAGGAAATAAAACTAGCCTCCTTCGCAGCTGTTCTTAGGGTCCTCCCGCAAGCAAGGTTACTACCCTAAGAATGGCTGCGAAGGAGGCTAAAATAAAAGTAGCTGTTTTTAAAGTATCTTATATTGCAGCAATGATTTATGTGCATTTTCTTACCCATTATCACAGACACACCAGCTTGACACAGTCCTTTAACTGTCTCATATCCTATTCCTGTATTTCCACCAGTAACTATTGCAACTTTGTTTTCTTGTTGTCGAGTTTCTATGACAAAATGATTAGTACATAAATGTATATCAGAGTAATTTCATTTGGATGCATAATGAATGGCTTCAAAAGTAGTTTGGAGAAAATGTAAATAGGGGTGGGGAGACGGAGGTCCCTTTTAGCACAAGGAAGGAAAGGGTTAATTCAATATGGTCGTGATCGGTAAGTGAATTTATCATTCACTTGTACTTAGTATCGTGTACAAAATATGAGTACAAATATCAAAGTCTACATTTTGTACAGTAAAAATACAGTTTTGGAGACCAGTTTTCAGTAATGCAATCTGATCAAGTGGATAATCAATATATAGTGAATAGTGATAATAAGTAACTTATTAATAGACAGTTTTGTGTGTTGTATCTATGGCTAAATATTTTACCTCCTCAACTTGTAATTTAATTTGCATGACTTGTAAAATATCCCACCATATTACACACAAAACTGTCTAATAATATATATATATAATTATTATGCCATCTTCTAAAAACAGCTCTTGACACTCTCTCCATGTGTTCAGAACTTTTTCAATTCTATTTATCCCCACACCACATGTACAAAAGTGTTCAGCCTCCAACAACAACAACAAGATTTTTATTACCTTAAGAAATTCAATAAATTAATTACAGCATTGAGTAATTTAAAACTGATAATATAGGTAATTGATCCTAAGAAATAGCAGAGGTAATCTAGCCGAGTACCTCCACATTTCCTTCAGTTACAAAAAATATACTCTAGTCCTATCTGTAAGACAGACAGAGCTTCATTTTTTTTATTTAGCAACTTGAATTCAAGAACTGAAGTAAGCATTACTAGTTTTGACTTGTAAAATCTTTCAGTCTTTTTATGAAGGTTCTACATATCAAATGTAAAATTATGGCCATTGGCAGCCCTTAGAACGATAAAAATAAAGTTCAGAAATATAATTATATTATAAGAAGACAAGCAGCATACCTGTAAGTGGCCTGTGTTTATAGGCAAGTTGATAGAATAATGTTTTTGCACCATTCAAAAAGTTGGACAACATGTTGTCTCGTCCTTCAAGCCTCTTGCCTACCACAGGTATCCCACACGCCATTAACAAAACTAGTCTTAAAATTTCCCCAAAAAAATCCTCAAACATCCCTACCCTTGAAAACAAATCAGAAATATTATCTAAATATTATGTACGGCATTGCTTATGAAAATTCTAATTTATTTTTTTGGGCAATCTGTAAATTTATATTATAGATTTTTGTTTTAGATATTGGGCTTCCTGTTGTACGCATCCGGGAAAACAATCCGGAAGTAAAATCTTCACTCGAACCGGAAGAAAATTGGGTTACGTAAACAGAGTTTTGATTGGTTGTGATGGTGAATAGAACCCATCAACGTGTTATACATTAACACAATCGTATCGAATATAAACCCAAAACACTATGATTCCGTGATCGAGTCGTGAAAAATGACAACAAGGACTAGAAGAAACATTATCGATTCAAAATGCCTCTTATATTGAATGGAGACGGCAGTTTTGGGGCTTCCTACAGAGATCGGGATGCCCCAGAGCCGTATACCTCGCCAGAACCCACAGAGACGACGGCATTAAACCCCAAAGCACCAAGACCCGACGCGATCAACCATCGGCGAAGAATCAAGATGAGACGCTTTTGTATTACTTGTCTAATGCTTGCAGAATTATGTGAACGATTCGCGTACTATGGAATCATCATCAACCTTGTTCTGTTCCTAGACAACTTTGGGTGGTCGATGTTTGCATCAGCTGCTGGAGTACTCGTGTATTCTGGGATAGCTTGGTTTATGTGTGCTTTAAATGGACTCGTAGCTGATTCTCGCTTTGGAAGACACTCTATGATTGTAGCAGGTTTTATCGTTTACTTTTTGGGTGCAATTTTACTTGTTTTTATATCAATTTGGGTCGATAATCGTGAAAAGGAATTGGACTCTCGAGACAATCTCCCCATACTCCCCTGGTTAGCAATTGTTTTGGTGTCAATAGCTGCTGGAGAGGGTGCTGTCAAGGCCAATTTATCGACCTTTAGTGCTGAGCAACTGAGAGGTGAACCACCCAATGGCACATCCAAAAACCTTTTCAATTGTTTTTATTGGATTACTAATGTATTGGCTTTGTTTGGGCTCGCTGGAGTAACATACATTCAACAAACAAGATTACCTTGGAGTTCCGGCTTCACTTTAGGGTTTGCTATTCCAGTTATTTCCTTGACATTAGCTGTCACATCCTTTCTGGCCAGCTCAAAGTACTTTGTCATCAATGGGCCACATGGAACAGGACTGAGAAATGTGCGATTGATTTATAAGCAAGCATGGACAAAGAGAAAAGACTCAATAGAGATTAGGTAAATCCTAGAGAAATGAGGAATTCTCAGTAGAGGTTAAATGGTGGTTTACAAAGGCAAAAAGTAATGAATATAGTTTCACAAGAACTAAGCTTGGGTTCCCTGTGGTGCAACATAGCTAGGCATGCCTGATTTAGGACTGACCAACTGGGGTGCCTGAAACCCCCTCTCCCTTACGATAGTGAAAAGGAATTGGGTCACAGCCACTTTGGCCCCTCAATACACTGATTTCTTGTTTCTAAATTTGTGTATTGTTAGGGAACTGTCGGCACGATCTCCAATACCAAATGTAGACAAGATTAATTGGCTGGAGAAAGCAACTGTTCAATTTGGTGGAACATTCCTGAAGTCAGAAGTCAATGAAGCTAGAGCCCTGGGAAAAGCTTTAATATTTTCTCTTACTCTCATTCCTTACTGGATCATTTACACACAGGTATCCAATATTGATCCTGATTATACTGTAACAGGCAGGGGCAGATCCAGGGGTGGGGCTGAAGGGGCCATGCCCCTCTCTTTTGCCTACGTCAATAGAAGGTTTTGACTTGTAAAATTTCTCCAGCCCCCCTTTTAAATCAATCTCAGTTATTGCATTATCCAGCTTTTCTCACAGAAATTTGTGATTAGAAGGGGTATGGATGGGAGAGGGTGGTTTTTTTCATTTGAACCATCGATTGTTTCATTGAACCTAGTGACAAGACTGGATGGCCCTCTGTAATGCAAAGTTCAGGAATTAATTGTGAAATGCCACAGTTGAGAGGGAAGTGAAATAATCCTTGAAATAATTGATTTGTTTTGTTTAAGATGTATTCAACTTACATCCTTCAAGGTCTTCATTTGATGTCAACATTAGACTCAGGCCAAATCATTTTACCAGCTGCCTGGATGAGCTTGATAGAAACAGCTACAGTCTTATTAATGGTCCCTTTAATGGAAAGAGTGGTGTACCCAACATTCACACAGTATGACATTTACATGCCGAGGACGTGGAGAGTTGCTTTTGGTATGGTACTGGCAGCAGCATCTGCTGGGATGGGTAGGTATTCATTTTTGTTCATATTTTTTGCTTTGAGATGGACATATCTAGGGAGGTCTGGGGTGCCTAAAAACCATTTCCCATTGGCTATTTATTTGTGTTGTTTCTTGGGAAAGGTGATGGGTGGATGATTTCTTGAGGAGTGAATCTCCTAAGAAACACTTAAATATTTTTTAAATTCATTTCAGCTGGTTATGTTGAGGTGTCAAAAGCAGAGCATTTTCAACAAAGTGACTTCACCTATATCAACCAGACAACAAGCTGCAGGGTGTACAAAGCCGTTGAAGACTATTCCATATTCCAACAGATCCCACAATATGTCCTCTTGGGTGTCAGTGAGATATTTGCTGGCATGTCTGGTAAGCTAGGCAGCCTTTTTAATGCTTGTGCAACAGATGTTAGATGTATGTCTATGCACTTATAAGAACAGGGGAAAATTCAGGATTTTGTTCCAGGTGGAGTGCATGCCACAGTCAGCTCAGGGAGGTGTGTAACCCACAAAATCAAAGAAAGAAAGTATTTTTTTATATTTGATATCTTCAAAAAGCAGTTCCCCTGCACCCTTCTCCTGGATCTTCTCTCACAAATAAGTTATGCTAATTTTATATTGACGTACTTTTCAGGACTTGAGTTAATCTACACCATGTGTCCTGCCACGCCCCGAAGTGTCACATCCGGCTTACACAACATTATGATCAGCATTGGTAGTTTCCTCAGTCTCCTAATCTTGGGCATTGTCTCTTGGTATGGCTGGTATCCCCTCTATATCAAGGATGATACGGAATACCTCAAAAATCACAAAGTTGCGTATTATTACTGGTTACTTAGCGGCATTGTCATCATCAGCGTATTAGTCTTGGTCCTGGTTGGTTATTGCTTCGATATTGGTGTGCGCAGAACTTATCGCCATCATCACCATCACCTGCCTCATGAAAACGGAGTTGTTTCTCCGACAGACGGCTCGTTTATTGATGATGCATATCCTACAGAACATCCTGAAATTATCGTACAAACTTGACGCGTACGTTAGTACTATCGTCTTGTGTTGTAGAAATTTAACTGCCACAAAATGAAAGTTGTGCGCGCGGTAGTTCGTTCTGACGTCTATAACATAATGAGTTGATGAATGAGTAAATACGATGTTGTACAAATAAAGCGGATATAGTGATGCCTTGAACAGTTTTTATCAGTTTTGAAATAGGTTATAATAGAAAGTGTAAAAAAGTTATATTTTACTTGCCTGGCTTTCTTATTCTTCTTTATGGCTTTTCCAAATTGTGCGTAATACCCAAAATCAAGAATTATAGGAAAATGAGTTATGCATTTTTAATATCGTTGTTTTTTTATTGAATGAGTATAAAATACCACGGACCATAGTTCCAGACATCGAGTGCTGAAGCATCCTATGGACTTACGGCTATGCTGGAGATTTCGACCCCAACACCGCTATCCCGGGAGGACATTACTCCCTGGTCAGGAAGCTCGGCCGAAGCCTAAGGGAGAGGTTAGTCGGCCCCTAGACCATAGATGATTAACCCCTTGCTATGACCAGAACACCCGATGTGTCAAAAGTACCGCTGATGCGTCATTGTGATGGTCACTCCTTTCCATGTGGGGTGCGTTTTGAAAAACAAGTGTCCCAAATACGCGACTTGGGACGCATTTTGAGAAAGTAGCGCATGCGCAAGCCTAGGCTTGGAATAAAACTCAAAATTGTGTCATTCTGCATCATGTGATACTTTGTCTTTTTCGCGGAGCACATGCGCATGCGAGCTTTTCTTATTATCGTTACTTTGGTAACGCCAATTCAGCAAAAAAGTGGCCCGAACTGGCCCCGGATTCACTATTCAAATCTGATCGATTCATTTAAGGTAGGACTAATACTTTGTCGACTTACATGAAAAATCAGAAATGTCGTCAAAACTACTGGGAAGAGTCTGACCACGCAGGCTAAAACTCGAGCAACTGAGCTCGAGCGATGCAACCGCCGCGCACCACAGGTAACCCACCATTTATGAGCCTGCGCTAACTAAAACCAGCTGCTTTTCAATTAGTTCCAGTTCCCCGGCATTCCACGTGAATCCAGGAACACATGAGTTTTGCTTCAAGGTTTTCTTCTTTTCCACCACAAAAAATCGTTTATAAACAAATACCTTTAACAGTTTTTTGCATATTAGATCGCCATTATGAAAGAGAGGAAAAGTAGCAAGCTCCCTGATAACCTACCTCAGTTACAGAACTTGATCAAGAGAGATCCTGAGTCGTACAAAGAGGAGGTCAGTGTCTTGAAACCATTTTATTTTGGCTGTAAAGCTCATCTTTAAGCAACTTTAGTTGCTGATCAGTCGATGAGCTTATACATAAAGAAGTCAAAATATGGATAATATTCATTAGAAGTCTTAATCTTCCAAATCAAAATGCTTTTTCAGGCATCCCAACATTTTTTGCAATGATAATTATTTCTCATCCTAGATGTTTTTGATTTTTGTGTAAAATACTGTAGTTCCTACAACAGCACCGTCATTATCAGTCCAACCTTCAAATATTTCATTTAAATCCTTCAAGTTCCAATAAAACACTCCAAGAACTGGTGATGTTTTTATGCCAAGTAAGTACTTTGTCCTAAAGTGTTTTATATGTTTGTTCATCTAGATTTTATTGTTAACAAATCAAACTGACTTTTCCATGGTCTGTACTCTTATCGAACATAGAAATGACGTCAGATATGATCCAAACTCAAGTGGAACCACGAGCGCAACAAGTGGTTTCACTGCAAAGTTTGGATCATACTGTATCTGACGTCATTTCTATGTTCGATAAAAGTGCAGACCATGGAAAAGTCACTTAGATTTGTTTTTTATCGTAACAAAGACAATAAACATTATAAAATATCCCTGAAAATGTTTGAAAAATCAGACCTTTCAAGCGCTCGCTGTTTGTACGCACGAGTGATACATTATTTTTATGTGTCTGTCCTCTTATCAAACATGGCTCTCCGCCAATCAGCCCAATTTTAATGGTAAAATTTTAAATTGACATGTACATTGTACTGGATATGACACATGTCATATGGTTTCTCAGGGCTTCATATAAGTGCCAATCAGTCCCCAGTCATTATAAACCGAGACAAATTAGTTTTAGATCAACCATACCCCACCTCGGGCTCAACATTAATGGTGACCATGTCCAGCAAGACAAAGATTTGAACAAACAAATTCCAATTCTGGCTGGACATTGTCTATTAATGGCTGTTACTCCAAGCCTTGTTTCTTGAGGTTTAAACACTTACAATCTCGATACCACTAGACATAGTCCATACTGCAAGTGCCATAATAACAACAATGCATTCTGGGATGGTTCCGGGTTATCTTAACTCGCACCAAGCCTTGGTTGGTTGAAAGCTGAGATAACGGTCCCATAATGCATTGAGAAATGGTGGTTGTGACATACACTATGTTTATAGGGATTGACCACATTGTCTAATCAACCTTCCTGTTTTCTGTCTTTGCCATAGCAATTTTTTATACACAATTTTTTAAAAGTATTGATTGTATTTTAGGTTGCCCATTGTTACCCTGAAGAACTTGGTCAATTACCACAGGATGTTAAAGAGATATTGAATAAGCATCATAATGTTATGGATGCAGAATTACGAATGGTAAAACATTTATTATTTAACTACTGTACTTATAAGCATATGAGTTAGCAGAGCTCTGACTTAGTGAGGACAGAGGTTGTTTCAGTCTACTCTCCATTTTGATTGATTAATTTACTTCTGTCATTCCAGACTTTATGCAAATCACTTATATTGTTAAGAAATAAAGATCTTTTATCACCAACAAGGTATTATTTTAGATTACAGTGTACAATGTATATTATCATTAGTAACAGGATGATGTCTTGTAGTGTCATATTATTGATGTGGTGTTTTTCCTATTATTTTTTAGTCTTTTAGAGCTGTTTTTTAAGTTATTCAGATGCACAGATAAGTTACTACGGCAAGTCCTGTATAACCATATTGTAACAGATATCAAGAATATAAATGCAAAGCACAAGAACAATAAAGTGAACTTGGTAGGTTAACAGCTATTTATGTTACAGTTGTCAAATATGTCCTTTCTGCTATCTGCATCCATCTGTGGTACTACCACCATCATCATTATAGTCATCATCAACAACAATCAGCATCAATACCAATAATTGTAACTACATTCATCAACAACATCCAACGCTATCATTATTATCATCACCATCAATATCCCTTACCATCATCACCATCACCATTCATTACCATCATCATTATCATCACCATTACCATATCATTCATTCATAACTACCGTCACCCAAACCATTGTTAATTATTAACCATCAAACTATCATGTGAAACAACTTGTTTTTCACAGACATTACAAAATTTCATGTATACCATGCTAAAGGACAGTAATGCAGTGGCAGCAAAGAAGTCTTTAGATGTAATGATAGAACTATACAGAAAAAATGTCTGGAATGATGCCAAGACAGTCAATGTCATCACTACTGCTTGCTTTTCTCCTGTTGCTAAGGTAAATGTTTGTTGAGAAAACAATTTATTCCTTCTATAAAGGTAACAGGCCTTCTTGTTATGATGGTAATTGTTGCCTTAGCAATTGTATAGGTAAAGGTAAAGTCACTTTAAGGCCATGAGGCCCTTGTTGCCGGAGCTTATCCCAGTTTCCTTAGCGTGAAGCAACTAGGAGTATTGCTAACCCCCCTGGATGGGAAGCCAGTCCATCGCAGGTTACCCCCCAGCACGTCAGGTTGCCCTGACAATTCGTTGGTACCCATTTATACACCTGGGTGAAGTGAGGCGATGTGAAAGTAAAGCATCTTGCCCAAGGGACACAACGCAACCACCCGAGCCAGGAATCGAACCCGAGCCAGTTGACCCAGAGTCCGACCCACTGACCACTAGGCCATCACGTCTTCCACTAAGCAATTATATATAATCATGGAATTCATGTTCCATTGCTGCATTGATTACACAAGTATGTTCAACTTTTTCTCATGTCTCGGTAACTGCATACAGTTATACACAAGTCTTTCAATTACTTGCACCGGATTATACTAAGCATATACTAAACAAATATTTTCTTGATAAATTTTCTTTTTCAGATTCTTGTTGCTGCACTAAAGTTTTTCTTAGGAAGTGATGAAAATGATCCTAAAGATGACAGTGATAGTGACAGTGAAGTAAGTTCTCATTCTTCTGTAGAACGATAGCTAAGCTTCTAAATTCCATTAGTATATTGTCCATGGTAGGTTATGACAGACAAGTTTGTATTATAGGGCAAACTGATTTTGTTCTCTAGAATAGACCATTTCACGGATTCCGAAGCTCAACCTCAGCCTCGTCAGCGTGTAATAATATTATTACTCTTTAGAATTTGACTACAGACCATAGCAATGATAGGAATTCACATGTAAACGAACAATAGTAACAACTAACAAATTCACAAGTTGTGGTCGATTTCTAAAGAATATATTACACCCGGACGAGGCTGAGGTTGAGCTGCGGGATCTGTGAAATGGTCTATTCATCAAATACAATCTTTTTTATCCCTCAGCCTGATAGACCTACTGCTAAACAACTACTCCTCTCTTCTGGTGTCAACAAGAAAAACTCCAAGAAAAAAAAGAAATTAGAAAAGGCTCTTGCAGTTCTCAGGGTAAGCAAGTCAGGTCCATCAGCAAGACTTTGGACAGGGGGGTCATAACTTGCCATTTTATGGTATTGTTAGAAACAGGAAGAGAGAAGAGCGGTCATTTCCACCTTCACCCACCCCTGGTGACAGACATGCAAGTAGCTGTACTTTAATTTGTTTCTTTCAACATAATCTTTGTCAAATCAAAAAGTGTCTAGCCCTGTTGTCAGTCAATGAATTTCCAGTTGTAAAATGGCTGTTATTGGAATAAATGTATAACAATGATTGACGTACAGTACTAGTAGATGAACTCTGGACTAAAATCTGAGCCAACAGTCTGAGATTAGTCCCAAGGCACTTTGTATGTATCAATGTTTTACAGGATATTTTCTTATTATAGAAACACAAGAAGAAGCATAAGGTGACGACTGTAAACTTCTCAGCTTTGCATCTCATCAATGATCCTCAAGGTATGTTTAGCAGTGTGGCTATTCTAACCAAAAAATATTTAATTATAAAGTGCATCTTTGATTGTTGTGAGTGTTTTTCCAGGTTTTGCAGAAAGGTTATTCAAGCAATTGGAAGCTGCAACTTGTAGGTTTGAAGTTCGGTTGATGATGATGAATCTGATATCAAGGTTGATAGGAGTACATCAGGTAATAAATGTGAAATAATTCTGTTACAGTGCGATGCTCAAAAGCATAACATGGATGTTAGATAACTTTTATACGAATAGCAAAGACAGACAGTATATCTAGCAGACAGACAGACCAGACTGGCTGACTAACAGAAATGACTTGTGTGTCTTATCTTGCTCTTCCTTTCTTTTTAGTTATTCCTGTTCAACTTCTATCCATTTTTACAGCGTTACTTACAGCCTCATCAAAGGGGTAAGTCTGTAGTGGATGATAAATTTCTTTTCCAGCAATACCAAGTTTTTTATATTGTTTTGAAGTATTCAATCTTTGAGTTTTAAAACAATAATATATTCATATTTTTCAGAGGTTACAAAACTTTTGGTATTCTTCTCACAAGCTTGCCATGAACTTGTCCCTCCTGAGGTAACTCAGCTGTACACTTTTGTCAACATTCAATTTTTCTGTATTTTCCCTATTCATTTTTTGATACAAGTTATTTGTACCATTTTATTTTCAAGGTTATTGAATCTGGAGTCAAAACAATTGCAAATAATTTTGTAACAGAAAGAAATTCCAATGAAGTCATGGCTGTAGGGTATGTATTGTAATATTAGATTTAAATAGCAGTTATTTTAAAGAGGGTAAACATGTGCCAAACCTCTCTTCACCAGCAAAACAGGACAGAAAAAAGATTTTTTGTCACACATTTTAAAGACCCATTGCCACTTACCGTGATGCACCGCGGTAGTCAATGAATTTCGT
>OCZR010053886.1:0-10766 GCA_900234385.1 Anemonia viridis
ATCATCATCATGTATCATCATCATCATGTATCATGTATCATCATGTATCATGTATCATCATCATCATGTATCATCATCATCATGTATCATCATCCTCATGCATCATCATCATCATGCATCATCATCATCATCATCATCATCATCATGCATCATCATCATGCATCATCATCATGCATCATCATGCATCATCATCATCATCATCATCATCATCATCATGTATCTTCATCATGTATCATCATCATCATGTATCATCATCATCATGTATCATGTATCATCATGTATCATGTATCATCATCATTATGTATCATCATCATCATGTATCATCATGTATCATCATCATGCATCATCATCATGCATCATCATCATGCATCATCATCATCATCATGCATCATCATCATGCATCATCATCATGCATCATCATCATGCACCATCATCATGCATCATCATCATGCATCATCATCATGCATCATCATCATCATGCATCATCATCATCATCATCATCATCCTCATCCGTCATCATCATCATCATCATCATCATCATGACAGCAGTGTTAAACGTTTTGTATGCTCCATACAAGTGACAGAATAGGGCGCTAAGTTTAACCTAAAGGCCAAATTAACCCTCAGAATTAAATTCTGTTAATGTATATACAATTGTTATTGTATGACAATATAATATATCCTATGTCTACATTTATAGTTTCTAATTAATATATCAAAAAAACTTTCTGTAGTGAAGCTTAAAAAATATTATCCTACATTTGGAGTACATTCAGAATATTTACTAAAAATGGTGATTAAATGAATGTATTACAAATTTCTAGCTTCTTAAAAAAACAAAAAAAGCATCTCAGCATCCTCTGTGTTGGATTTTTGGTTCCATTTAATGTTAATCTTTGCCTAATTTCGTTGTTCCTTGCCAATTGATGGCGTGTCCTTTTATTTCTTGTCAAACGTACAGCGGCCTGATGTTCTTTCTTCGTTCCCAGCGCTCTTTGGCTGACGTTGCATTCTCTGCCGGCACGGGATGGACTATATGCCACCGGTCTGCCTTTATCCATATCCACCACTTTCAGGTTTGGATCTTGTTTCGACAGATCTAGAAGTCTTTCGATCTTTTCAGGGGTGCCCTTGGCAAAAGGCAGAACAGCAAAACCTTTAGGTTTCTCAGCATCCTCTGTGTTGGATTTTTTGCTTCAAATAATGGCAGTGTCGTTTTATGAACTTCAAAGTTAAAGTTTATTTACACACTGTGTAAATTCTATTTACATTTATAATATAGCTTAGATAGTACGCGCGCCCTGATTGGCTTAAAAGCTATGCTCTATAACAACTGTAGAGACATGGTTTTTGATTGACAGCTCAAAACAACCGAGGTTTTATACTGCATTCTTCAAAGTTATCCTACAAGTGGCACAGTTGGGAAAAATGGAAAAAGATTTACCGTTTTTGGTGTGTCGTTAGCATTAGAAAAAGCTAAAGATTTTGATTTGGCGACCATGACGAGCAAAGAGGTCGAAAAGCCGGCGAAAAAGCCCCGTTTTGCAGAGATAAATGACGAAAATCTAAACATAATCGTCGAAGATGCCCAAGCGAAAAAAAACAAAGAGTCCACAAAATGGGCAGTTTCTATTTTCCAAGGTTAGTTTTAATCATTTAGAGCCGTAAATTTTCATCGAACAAACTTTGAGTGTGCCGACTCTGTTTGAAACTGTGAACAGTTTTTTCTTAATAAATGGTTAAACTTAATCTATCAAAATTAAAGTTTATGATTGTTTCTTAACGTTTTAATTAAACACATACACTTTTTTACTAGTAAGAATGGTGTTCTGAAAAGGGTTTGAATAGCAAGCTCGAGGAAATAGATATTTTTATCGGATAAACTAGACGACGTCCTGAGGAAGTTTTACGCCCAAGCAAGATCAAAAACTGGGGGAAATTACAGCAGGTTCCATCAGCTTTCCATCACAAACGGCATTGAAAGGTTCCTAAACAGCCCCCCTCATAATACGGGAATAAAACTTACCCAACATGTAAGGTTTGTGCTCTCAAACCAGATGCTTGACGCCAAAATAAAGAAGTTGAAGAAAGATAACCAACAAAACACCATGCACAAGCCTATGATAGATGTTGGAGATCTCAGAAAGTTAAAACAAACTCTGTCCTTCTTCCAGCAAGGCCTCTATCACTTCTGAAGAATGTTTGGTTCCACACAACTTTGTACTGGTGTAGACGTGGAAGGGAAGACCAAAGAAATTTAACCAAATCAAGTTTTCTTTTTAAGGTAGACGGCAAAGGCGCTTCGTACGTCACTATGGCACACGACGAACAGACCAAAAAAAACACCAAGGCGGAGTACAAGATGACGAAAGTTTTGAAAAACTTGGAAGAATGTACGAAACCGACAGCCAAAATGATGGTTATTCCTGTATGAAGCTATATCTTCAGAAGCTAAATCCAAATTGTGATGCTTTTTTTCAATATCCCAAAGGAAGTTGGTCTGGTCCGTCTGAAGCAATTTGGTATGAAAACCGTCTACTCGGTGTTAACAAGCTGTCCGTTATGATGAAAGAAATCAGCACAGAAGGGAAGGTGTACACAAATCATTGTGTAAGAGCTTCGGCTATCACTTTGTGGACTCAGGCAGGGCTTCCAAATGGACAAATTATGGCGATCTCTGGTCATCGTAACGAAGCAGGCCTCAGAAGCTACAACAACCAGCCTTCTTCCTGTCAACTACGCCAGTGCATTGATGTCTTATCTGAAGCTCTCGGTGACCAGTCACCATTGCAGGATAACCAGCAGGTCACCTGTCAACCGAGTTCTAATTACCTCAGTCTTGTCAACCAAACGTCGGCCCAGACAAACAACAAGTCTCTCACCATGTTCAGTTCTTGCACGATCGAAAATGTGCACATAACCTTTTTAAAATTCATCACTAGATGATTTTATTATTACATTTTCTCAAGAGTAATAAAATCATCTAGTGATGAAATTATTCGAAACGAAAACGTCTAGTTTTGTAAATCAGTCTTTACGCGCTTGATTTTTAGAAATATAGTACGACGACTGGTTTGGTAGTTGCCCTAGTTTGGCTCGAAAAAGATTAAAAATCACTCGCCTATATACGGCTCGTGATTTTTAAACTTTTCTCGTGTTTCTCCCAACATCGCGCGTGCTCTATTACACCTGGTAGAGTCATAAAAACTATCTTCTATTGCTTAATAAATTGGCATGGTCTATTAGGTAGAATCCTACCTTCTAATTATTTTAGCCTATTAGGCGATTACTTTACCACGCGCACTATTGTAACGTCATAGTTAGTGGGCGCGCTCATTGTTTTGATGACGAAGTTTTCTATAAATTGTAACGAGGTTTTTCGTTGTAAACACCGAAAATGACAGCGTAGGTCGAAAGCTCAGTTAAATAAAATTATTTAATACTAAGGTGGATGAGTCGATGAACTAATAACGAAGTTAAATCCAAACATCTTTTTGATTTGTGCCAAATATTTAATTTCTTAATTATTACTAATATTTTGCTGCAAATAAAGAAATGATTATCGAAATTATATTTACGAAAGTTTTGACCATATGATCCGTACAGGTGAATCTTGAAAGGTTTAAAATATTGCAAGGATTGTACTTGAATATGTCATGCCGATATTTGAAAGATCGTTGATGCGAAAACAAGATTTATAATGCAAGTTACTCGCTATAATTCAATTCCTTCATTTACTTTCTATAGCAAGGCTTAACGGACTGCCTCAAAACGGGTTTATTTTTTAATGATCTATTTGCTCTTCCTAATTTCTCTCATAGTCATTTTTTTCATTTTCTTATTCGAACGACAACTGAATTTACAAAATTTACCAGCCTTTTCAAAAACTATGTTAGATTTACAAAAGTCAAACTTGTCAAACTTGTACGAATACGACTATATTTTTTCAAATTATTTTTGAAAATTCGATAAACAAGGCAGTCTGCAGAAACTTATTATTCCCAACGTCTCCTTTATTTCCTTGTGTGTGTATTGATCTCTCGTAGCGTATACAAAATGTTTTTATGATTATTTTATTAACAGTAGAACCCGGAACAGACGTCAGCCTTATCAAGTGACATCCGTCAACAAGTCGTAGTCTCAGCCATGAATCATCATATTCATCCAATGATAACCTTTTATGGTTCGTATATAGAGAGCTAAAATTGAGCCTACATCATAAATGATGTAATCAACTTCTTTCATTTCAACATCTCAAATTCCGGGTTTAAATTATTGAAAGCCGATAACGAAAACTACAAAAAGAACGCCAGGTAAAGAACTCTTAAAAGTAATACTACTGCACTGTGGTGGTCCGTGCTGAACAATACAACCAGAATACGTTAATTTAGATCAAACCATCGTGAAACTGAACTCGAGGCCCAAAAAGCTGACTTTGTCCTGACTTTGATCAACCTAGAGGTTGTTTCAGGGATTGATAACATTTAAAGGTTTTTAGCACAGTCGTCATATTTTTTTCTTTGTCAAAATGGCAGCAATTAATGGTACTTTTGAAAACATCTGGATGGGAACTTCGAATTATTCGGAGGAAAACCTCTCGTTGAACAATATTTATTATACTTCTGCACCAACCGCAACGCTTATTGTTGGTATCATCCTTACCATGATGGGACCTGTGACTGCCGTCGCAAATAGTATTGTTATCTATGCTATTTGGAAAGATCCATTCAATACACTTCGCTCTTCTCCATCGAATATCTTGATCGGAAGCATGGCGACGTGTGATGTTCTTGTCGGACTGGTGTGCACGACTTCCCAGACGATTTTGTTTTTCGGTGCATATACTAAGAAAGCCATCGATGTTACTATTTTCTGGAGTCCCGTGGCGTATGATATTGGAGAGTATCTAATAGGCGTGTCAATGTTCCACATCTTGGCTTTAACTGTCGATCGAGTCATTGCTGTTGTCGATCCGCTTCGGTACAAATCTCGCGTGACGAAATCAAAAATATTTGCCTCTATCCTTCTGATATGGGTTTTTTTCATATTTTTGATTTTGATCAGAAAAATTCCGCTGAAGAATCATTACTTTATCCGCTCTCTATTAATGAACATCATTTTTCATCTGGCCATCATTATCGTGATTGTCCTTTCTTTGTTCATAATATTGCATGTGCGGAAACAAACAAGAAAACTCAAGAACTCTGAACTAAGTGTTAATATAACTACTTTAAGAGATAAAAAGACAACAAAATCCATTCTTCTTCTACTCGTTGTTTTCGAAGTGTGTTTTATACCGCTTTTTCTGACAGGGACTGTGATGCTTACATGTTTTTCATGCCATCCTCAACTCCATGTTATCTCAACAATATATTCTTTATCTTTATTATTAACTCATGTAAATTCCTGTCTCAATCCATTTATTTATGCGTTTCGTCTTCCTAAATTTCGAAAACCTGTAGCTTTAATAGTTAAAAAATTGCTTTTTTGTAGGCGTTTTCGCAGCAATGTTCACATTTTAGATACTTCGAATACGTCATCTAAAATTAAACACCGCCAGGAAAGACTAAATGTTGCTCATGTTCAACCAAGTATAATTTTTGACACTAGATTATAGTCCGACTCTGCTAAGCGGTGGCAATGACAGCCGCTATGGATATAAACATCCAAATGTTTCTTGATGCATGTTCACAAATTTGGTCAAATTTTATACATATATAAAAATTATGATCTTAGCGGACGTTTCAGTCGGATCGTCTAAAGACAACCTTCATTTGCGATTGTATTCAGCTATTTCAAAAAGGTTGATGAAGGTTTTGTTGCATAGCTTTATGCATGATGTTTTCCAAGCTTGAAATGTAGTATGTTCATGTGTAAATAATATCGACACAGAACAAATATATGCTGAAAAAAGGCAAAGTCTGGAAAATTTCCATGAGAATGTGACCTTTCTGCTTGCATGAACTGCACGTCACCCATACTGCATTTCGGGCTTGATAAGCAACATGCAAAGTAACAAAACCTAGCTAAAGGCAAACCACTTGCAGGCTATTGGCCGCTCATCTTGTATATAGTATATTTCAATAAAATGGCAAGTTATGGAGTTCACTGAACTTGTAAACTAAAGCTATGCTTACATTGTAAAACAAAGTGAGAATACTGAACAATCTGTTAATTTATTTAATAGAGGTTGACATGTGATAGTGACCATGTTATATGGCAAAACAAATACAGTTCGCTTATCCCAAGGAACTGCCCTATAACACAATGACTTCACATCAAAACAATCGCCATGCAGAGGGGAAAAATAGCAGCAAAACGAATGAAATTACAATAAAATTCGGGTAATGAAATGGGGAAAGATGAGAACAAATAAATACGAAAGAAAGACATTTTCAGCTAAATTCCTGTTATTCTTGTCATGTAAACAAGTTTTATAGGCAATTGAATTCTGCTTCCGGTCAGCCATCCAACATGGCCGCTATTATCATCATAGTGTACGCAATAATAAGTCATGCCACTAATAGCATAACTAAACGACTCAAGGAAAAGAAAGGGGCTCTGCAAGTCCATGGTTTGTCAGGTTTTTAAAACTGTAATACACATCAGACACTTCAAAATTTAAAATGGATTTTTTATTTTCATTTTTAGGAATGACGAAAATGGCCTAATTAATAGAAATAAAAGGCAGTCAAGCTTGTCTTTCTGTCACGGTAGACGAAATCATGAATTTTATAGGCACGTTATTGCCTATGATTTTATGTCAAACGAAACTGCTCTTTCTCAGGTTTATAGTTTATAGTCTTGCTTACCTCATCTATATTGTACTAAACTGCCTATTAAGTTCCAAAATGATTGAAATTTTTATGGACTTCAGATTGATTGAAATATTTTGTTTGCTCAAAAGTACAGTCTATTTAATGATGCATAAATCATAGACTCCAGTGATCCGCAAAACATTTTCCGGTAAGAGCCAGGTCGTTGGTTAGCATTACCAGTATGGCAGTATTCTTTGATTCGGAGAAAGATATTTGGAATACTACTGTACTTAAATTTACTTCAATGCTGGAAGATGCTTTAAGAAACGATTTACAATCATCCATCACTCTCATCGCAGGAGTTGTTATTGCAATTTTGGGACCTTTAACCACAATAGCAAACGCAATTGTCATCGCTGCCATATGGAAAGACCCATTTAAACAACTTCGTTCTTCTCCTTCAAATATAATCATCGCAAGTATGGCCGCAAGTGATGTTCTTGTTGGACTAATATGTAGCATACTTCTTGCCTTCTGTTACATCAGCTTATCTCTGGAGGCGCGATTACCAACTTATTATACTTTAATGACAATTGTTATAACATCAAGTTTGATAGGAGTATCAATGATGCATATTCTCGCCTTGACCATCGACAGAGTAGTATCTGTTTCTAACCCTTTGCTCTACAAGTCTCGAGTAACAAGAAAAAGAGTTTTAACAACCGTTGTTTTGATCTGGATATTCGTTCTAGCACTTGAGCCCCTGCTAATTCCAAATTACGAGATTGGCACAATCCTGACTATAGTAATAGTGGTCTTCTTTGGCATCGTGGAAATTACCGTTTCCATAATTTGCTTTTTTATCATTGCTACAGTACGTAAACAAACTCAGAAAATAAAGAATGACTTGGGCTTTAATAGAGACACAAGAATTTTCCTGGAAAGAGACAGAAAAACTACAAAAGCCATACTAATCATTTTATTTGTATTCTTAATTTGCTTTCAACCATTCCTGATAACTTTTATGATAGGTCTAGCGTGCTTTTCTTGCAAAGATAATTTGGAAGTTATCTTAGCACTTTTTTGTTTTTCTACTGTTGTTGCTAACTTTAATTCCTGCGTTAACCCTTTTCTGTATGCTTTTCGCCTACCTAGCTTTGGGAAGCCTGTTACTTTGATCATTAAGCTTTTATGCCCTTGTATTACACGGCTCTCTAGAAAACACCGGAACTTTTTAGATAGGCATCATGAAACACTGCCGACTACTAATGACAAGACAACCACTTCTGGATCAATATTGTGATGAATGGCTCACTCCTCCGGTAACCCCGTGAACATTTTCTCAAACAAATTTGATTGGTACTTTTTTCTTTAAACTGATAGCTTACTACAATATTTCTATGAAGCAGGAATTTCAAAAGATTTTTAAGAAAATCAAAACAACAGAGTTTTGTCTCAGACATGTTTCGGTTTCAGCTAAAAATGTCAGTGGCTTTTCAGTCTGACTCAGCCAGTTTCCATGGTAAATTACTTATAAGTAAGTTTTGAACTGCTGCTTGTTATTCATCAATAGACTTTTTTACCGATATGTCGGCCATCTTGAATTTGTAAGAAATTATGGGATACTAAGGGGGTAAATGAGAAATATCTATAAAGAAAATTATGGCGTGATTAATTTCTTTAATAATTTTTACGTCTTGGTGTTTCACATATGGCTCCAAATACCTGTAAATTCAATTGATATTTAGATAGGTTTCTCAAAACATAGCATAAAAACAGTTAAAGATATACCGTAAAAGCTCTGCATACTATACTATAAATTTTCTAGTATTTGCCCCCTCGGCATACCATGATTTCTCATATTAAAAAAAAATTCAAGATGGCCGCCGTATTAGTAAAAAGGTCTATTTAACCATAATTTGCTGTAGACGCTTTGCAGCACGTTGGAATATTTTAATATGAATATTTTAATATCTTTCACGTGAAAGGGATTGTTAATTGATTGTTGATATCGTAGGTGGAAAGCATGAACATGCTCATTGATTGACCCTGAGCCATTCTCCAATTTCACATTCCCATAATACATTGAGGTTGGTGGAGGGCAACCCGAGCTAGAACCAAGAATATTTTGCAAAAGAATGATCAGGCGATGTTGTAAATCATCTTATAATAATCAATGGTATATTAAAAATAACCAGATATACCAAGAAAGCGTTTTGAAGCGGTCCTTAAGTTAATTCACATAAGTTCATACATTTTCTGTAACACTAAAATTCATGATAACCTATACGTGGGAATTCACTCAAAATCGACTGATAATTTTACAAATAAAAGAGAGTATAGTGTACATTCCATTGTATAATTCTTATTTTCATGACAGTTTTTGTGTGCTTGCCCCCCAAAACCGCAAGATTATGGGAATGTGAAATTGGAGAATAGCACAAAAATAGATGGTTAAGTACAGAGCCCACTTTAGCCACCCTAGTTACGCATCTAAATATCAATATATAATCATTTGTATATCTTGTTTTATCGTGCAAATTTATGACACCTTTTTGTAAATAGTGTATTATATTTGTGTAAATAAAACTGAAGTTGAAGCCTCCAAATTGAGAGTACCATATGTCAATAGTTAATTGGATGATTGTTTCATTGTTGAATGGTTTTTCGGAATTTTTGAGTCTTCTCTATCTAAACTATAAGCTGAAATAGGAATTTAGCAGGTTATTCATTTTTATTCAAGCATTACTGTAATGGTTCAAAACTAGACCCCAATGTGGACTTTTGTATAGGATCCATAAACATCAAAATGGAAGCTGTACATGTATGCAGGATCTGTTACAGAGCCAAAGTTAGTATGTTTAGCAACTTTATTTCTGAATGAAAAAATTTTATTAACAGAGTGTTGAAAGAGCTGTTTTTCGCGAGCTACCGACTGCAATTAAAGGTCTAAAAACCATCTTTCCTATGCTGTAACCCAAAGATATTCGCAGGTGTGATTACAGGGTTCGCGCTACATTTTCATTCCGAAATTTAAGCACTTTTTAAGCACTTTTCAAGCACAAAAAAATCGATTTTCAAGGACTATTATATTGTACTGATCTTTCAGAACTTCGCATGCGCACGATAAATAACAAAGAAACCCCACCTGTTCTCGTCATATTTCAGCCGCTAACTCCGCAGTTCAAATAAGCTCCCAGACATCACGCGCTTTTGGATTGATATTTATTTTTTATTGGTGCTATTTTCATTAGAAAAGACAGATCAACGAATAGAACGTCAAGATTCAAGGACTTTTCAAGTGTCCTTCAAGGAGTAGCGCGAACCCTGTGATTAGTAAAGGTTAAAAGTTTATGATTATGGGTGTGGCATGACAATCAGCTTTTGCATGTTAATGTTATGGGGAAATCCCGTAAAACACATTTTTGGACCTGACTCCAAAATAGACCTCTTTACCTTGGTATGCAAATTGTCCATTTCAAACCACGTGATGTTTACATGATGGTCTTTTGAAAATTCTTTCTTTATCTTTCTGAATTTTTTTCCTTCATATTGAAAGAAAGAATTCTGCAGAGACAATCATGTAAACATCACATGGTTTGAAATGGGCAATTTGCATATTAAGGTAAAGAGGTCTATTCCGATATAGATTTTTTCGAAACTTTGGAAATGCAAAGTATAAGTCAGAACCCTATTGGAAAATGAGTTTCGGCGATTTCAATATGGCCGTTTTGTAATTATGAGGTTTTAAATTTGTAAAGCAAATGTTAGTGTTGGTACTTGACGTAGTAATATATTCAAAGTGCAAACAATGCTCCCAAACAGTATAAACAGTTTTGGGAAAAACTGCGAGTTCGCAGTAGAGGGAGCGCGAAACTACCAAAATGTGCCAACAACTTCTTTGGTAAAATTGCGAGAGTGGGTGGGCGGGTGGGAAAACGTAAATCAGAGTTGAAAAATCACTATCTATTTATCTGAGATAAGACACAGACATTACCATTTGATATG
>OCZR010053927.1:13563-33336 GCA_900234385.1 Anemonia viridis
CCCCCTTGCCATGCCACAGAATGTAAGTTTATATTGTTGCCACTGTCAAATAAAAGGCTAAGACAAATCTCTTAGGTGGAACACAATCTGGCATGCATACAATGCCTCAATATTCACATGCCTATCCTACGTAAAAAGTCTGACAGGATCTCAAAATCTATTGAATAGGTTTATAGTTTGATGAGCACAAGGCACGGACTTACTCTTCTTTTATTCTCTGCTTCATGTTCAACTTTACGCTGAGCCTATTGAAATAGAAAACATTGATTTCATGTATCATATTATATTCATCATGAGAACTGCTGAAATTCAGCCAACTCATGGCCAATGCACAGTTGTTAGACAGTCAACGCATCACAATGGCTGACAGATGTTTGTCAACCAACGCATGTCTGCTGATCATAAAGTACACAATTACTGTACCTAAGTCCTTGCATATGAACATAATTAAGCATTACTAAGAGAAATGAATACTTACCTCTCTTAAATCATATTTAAACTGGGCAGCCTCTCTTTCCATATCTCTGTTCTTTGCCTCAGTAATTCTTTTGGCCTCAGCCTAAATGAATTGGGAAAAGATACTGGTAAGCTCTATCTATCTTGTACTGGTTATTAATCACTAATTGAAACACCTTTAGTTAACAATCCTTATCCCACTTACCTCTTTTTCATATTCTCTTAAAACTTTTTCAAGCTTTGAACTAGCATTTCTAGAAAGACAAGAAATATTGCTCAAATTAGAAAATTGTTTATAATATTAAAGATAGTGTTTTAGTGCCAAGGATGGAGTATTATAATGTGCTCATTAAGTACAAATAAATTTTAACAGCAAAGGATGTAAGAAATAACAACTGTGACAAAAATAATGATGGTGGCTTTTGTAATCAACCCCTACACCATAAGATAAGGTATCAGTAAGTGGTTGGTTAGGACAGGACAGAAAAACGATTTTTTGTCACACATTTTAAGGACAGCTTTACATATATTAGCTCAATATTTTGTGAGACAAAATATCAAATGAGTCCAAAATTTAATGAATCCAACTTTGAGAAATAGACCCCTGTACTTTGGGAGAGGTGATATTTTGATCAGCAAATAATATAACATTTTATGAATATCTCCAAGTAGCTTTACTCTTATTCCACATGATTTTGTCACAAGTTAAAAGTACGAGAAACACAAATAGAATGCATGCTTAAAAATTGAGAGTATCATGGCTTGTTCAATTAGAAAATTGCGAAAAGAGTAGCCACGTCGTTTTTCGGTCCTGTCGTTGGTTAGGCTTTGTCAAATGGTTGGTAGGCAGTTGGTAAGGTGTCAGTTATATAATGAAAAACCTTCTTGACTTAATGTAATAGTAAAGGTCTGCCAACTACTTATAATGACACCTTACTGTGTTTTGATCACAATAGAGTGCAAACAGTATAAACATGTGAAACTTTAGTAAAACAAAATTTGTACTAATTTGTACAAAATCCCTTGTTTTCCATTGTTTAATTAGTACTATTTTGTACTAAATACTATTTTGTGTTTCACAGATATACTGTTTGCTGTGTCAACAGTGTGTCAAAGTGTGAAAAGAAGTTACTTGATGAAAATGATAATACCAATAGTACCTGTAGTTAAGCTCTATTTCGGCTTTCTCATGCATAGCATTGTTAAGTTCCTTTTCCAACTTGGCATTTTTTTGGTTTACCAATTCAATCTAAGGACAGAATTTTAGGCATAAATTAATTCAAAATATAGTTAAAGGTTTTAACTTGGAATTCTTTGTTTAATGAATTTAATGGTTAATGAAGGGGATATGTAGTGATACATTACAAAGGCTTCCCCAGAATTTGTGGCAATGGGTCTTTAATGAATAGTACAAACATGCACAGTACTAACCGTTTCATTAGAATTTTTATTTCCAAAGCTGGTACCATCCTGAAAAGGTTGTAGAAACCAATACAAAATAAGACAAGAACCGGATCATAATTTGAAAAAATAGTACAGGATTCCATAACTGTATTGATAAAATGCACTGTCTAGCTAAAGTGAGCCATTGTCTTTGCACAGCAAGCAGGCATGACGGTAACAATATGGACAATGATTGTGCATGACAAAACATGCACAACACACATGTGGGTGCATTGGTACAGTCGTATATGTGGAGTTGTTTTAACAAAATATGCTGAGAAATAATGCTATGATGTCAGTTACAAATTCTTGAGATCATTCTTTGCCACAATGAAAGGCTTGAACACAAATGGTTGTAAAATACAATGATCTGTGGCTACATTTTTATGACTGTTTTTATGGTGGTACTGGTGTCAGAATGATCAAGTGAATTTAATTCAATTCTCTCTCACTGATCTAATAAACCTGCACACTGAGTAGAGCACATGCAGTACAGAGCACCAATGGATCTTGGAGTAGATTAGTGAGTACTTCCAACTAGAATAGTCCCCAACAGTTACACATGTCATCTCAAAGGTAGCTGTGCTGTTGCATCAAAACAGTGAGCTTGCTTTGACAAAGACCCATTCTAACACCTTGGACAGTTATTCACTTCTCTATCATTGCAAGCTCACTGTTCATCTTCCTCCAATGCAAAGGCATGGCTACCTTTCAAAATATTGCATGGGTAAATCTATTTGCCGAAAGTCCCACAAGAAGTGGTTTCCCTAAGAAGACTGTTGTTCTGTACTTTCAGTCTGAATATTAAGAGAGTCCATTAAATGTTAGTTAAAAAATAAAGTAGAAAATATATATACGCACCCCACTTACCAAGGCATCAGCAGGCATGTCTGACCTGGTTGCCCATCTAAAAGTTAATAAAATAAATGTTAGCTTCAATGCTTTAACTTTTGTTCTATAAATTATCGATCTTGCAACAAGCCTTATTCTTATAGTGCATTCTGATGACCAAATATGTTGTCATTGGTATCCTTTGCAAACAAGCTATACCAGACCATACTTTATTTGTTCTGGCCTAGGACAAGGAATAGCAAGGAACATTGCATTGCAATGGAATTGATTTGAGATGTTCGTACAGCATGACATGGAAAGTATGTCTTTGCATATGTCTGTACATAGGCTTTTGTATACTAAACAAACACATTTAATACAAAGCTTGCTGGCTTACCAAATAAGCTGTCGAAAAGCTCATTTGGTGCAAAAAACAGTGCATAGAAATATGAGAATTTATTATGAGAGGTCATACTTTTGCATGTCGCCTGTAGAAGGTCAAACTACAAATGCAATAAGAAATGTCCAAATGTTTTCTTACCTATTCTCTTTAGAATAAGTGAATCCAACGAATGGTAAATGGTTTCCAGCAAAAGCCTGTTAATACCAAAACAATTTAGTATCATTATCAGCACAAACATTGTTTTTCAATGGATCAAAAGAAAAAGTATGACAAGGACTAAGATTACAATCCTTTCCTTTGAGAGATATCAATCAAGCAATACAAACCTTGGGGATGGGAAAGAACTCTTCTCCTGCGTCTGGATCAGGAATGTCATCAAAATTTGAAGTGTCATCATCTCCTCTGAGTTCAGGGACAACAGGAGGAATAGCTAATAGAAAAGAGGAAAAAACATCATTAATCCTGGTAGTTTATGGCTTTAAATGTCATATCCAGACACACTCAAGTAAAATAAATAATAAAATAATGAATTTGAAGTGGCTAATCATCCTTCCTGGCAAATTAAAAAGGATGCAGCTCAAGGCATACAAAGGTGCCCCAGGCAGAGGAGCACACCATACAGATCAAATTAGAGTTGGTTTTGCAGAGAGAGAGGAGGAAAACCCTCAAAGCAAGGGAGAAAACTAACAAACTCAACTCACTTAAGGTGCCGAGTCTGGGGATCATACCCAGGACTGTAGCATTGAGAGACGAGAACCTACTCACTGCACCATCCTTGTTTCCCCAAGTATAGACTTATTCTTACACTATTTTAAAACCGCATACTTAAAAAATTCTAAAATTTAATGATGCCAAACGTATCACTTGAGTAAGAAATGAGAAAGTGTAGAGATGTGAGTATAAATTGCCATCAATATTAAATTGTTCTAAGGGGTAATGAAATACAGTTACTACGTCAACCTTCTGCTCTGTGCAGAGTGCATTCACATTAGGGTACACAAGGGTACCTTGATCATGAGAATACATGTAGGAAAGTACTTTATTACTTTTGATGGCAAAACAAATATCTCAAAACTTTCACCTTTTGCTCAAGGAATAATAAAATCAGGTTTAGACCAACCAACCTACCTTCTCTTATGTAATCCCACTCCCAGTCATTATTGTTAAAGAATTTATGGGCTTTAATTTCATGAATACCAGTCATACCAAGCCTCTGGGACCTGGGAAAAAATCATCATTACATACATATTTAGTACATACATGAATATTGTATTGTATTAGGTCTTCTCCACTGCCCCACCCTGCTTTCTGGCTTTAGCACATCAAAACTGATGATCCCCTCCCAAATAGAAAATGTAAATGCTTAAAGGGTTTGTTTTGTCAAAACTTTTTTGTTATATTCATGCCAACAATAGCCCACTTTCGATATTCTGGTTGAGTGATCACAAACAAAGCAATTCCAAACGAGGACTAGGGAAAACAAAGGGGTAATCCTGAATATTCTTTTAATTTCCCCTGGGCCTATAGTTTTGAATTGCTTTTTTCATGATCTCTTGGTCAACCAGAATATCAAAAGTGGGCTATTGCAAATGAATGCAGATTGCTCATAGGTACCTGTCTGTAAGGAATGCCCTGATAAGACTCTTTGCCTGCCCTGACATCTCAATATCTTCTGGAAACTGCAATGAATTCTTGTGATCCATAATTTTTCCTGTAAAATGAGAACCATTAATTAAAAGTCAGATTTGATTTGATAGTTGGCTAGTTTAATTTGTATTTAGTACCTAACATAGACAGTCTAAGTTGACAGTTCACTCTTTGAGAGGGTTTAATGTTATGACAAATTAAAAAAGTAATATTCAAATAATTCAAATATAAAGAAAGTAATATATAATCTTGGAAGAATCTCCATTTTTTGGAAAATTCTGACCCCCCATAATATGAAAGAATTTCATCATACGCATGATCAAACATAACAAAAATATATGTTCTTCATAGCAAATTCCTTACCATATGTTCCAACCAGGGAATCTGCATAAAATGGTGTATCACCTAAAATAGAAGACAGAAAAAGAAAATGGTATCTAATATCCAAATATTCTCTATTGTATTAAAAAATCAACAAAGCAAAATTTGAAACTGAAATCAGAGATTTTAGTTTTTATTTTTTTTATTTGCTGATAAATTAGTTTTGAATAATAAAAGCTACTAGATAAATGGATACTATTATTATTTTCCTTAATTTTGTACCAGCAGGATGTATTTTTGTACTCAATTTCTTGATTGCATGAGCCCAAACACATATTTGGTCATATCCACTTCTTTTAATCAAGATATAATATAACAGCATGACTACCCAATCATTATGGCAGGAAGCCAACAAGGAACTAAAGTCGGGATTACTCTTGAGAATTTTTAGAACACAAATTTAAGAATGAATTTAACCAGAATAATAAATCTATTAACATAGACATTTTTCACAGCAAAATAATAGACATTTCCTCCTTTGGGAAACAAAATCTTTTGTCATGCTAACATATTGCATTGTTTCTACCATGAAAATCTTCTATTAAAAAAAAAGTAATTAATAACTTTATTTGAGTCTCAAACTCTTCTACTAATCGGTGAGACTAATATAAATTCCAATTAGAATTTAGAAGTTGATTTTTACGGAAGGAGGAAAACCGGAGAACCCGGAGATGAACCTTCAAAGCACAGGAGAGAACCAACAAACAACTCTACTCACATATGACACCGAGCATGGCGGGGCTCGAACCCTGGTCGCATTGGTGAGAGGTGAGCGCTCTCACCGCTATGCCACCCCTGCTTCCTATTACTGTTGACACGCAAAAAATTTTGACCAAATTTATGTTTCGCATACTTCCATGCACAGACTTTTGTATGATAAAATGATATATTTGATGCAAAGTTGTCTGGTTTTACCAAATATGACGAGAAAAACTTCGTCTGGTAGCAAAAATCCTGTGCATAGAAGTATGTGAATACATTAAGTAGCGTCCTACTTTTGTGTGTCGTGCTGTAAAAACAAAAGAAGTACTTACCAACAAGCATTTCATACAAAAAGACACCAACACTCCACCAGTCACACTCTCTTCCATAATGTCCTTCACCTCCTTGAGATTTTAATACCTGTACACAAATACAGTATAGAATGAGTAAACCGTACGGTTAATGCACAATTGTACATCGGAGCCTTGGAAGCAATGGACATCAAATCAAAGCAGCTCAATTTAGAGAACAAAACAAAGGAAATTCAATCTCTTGAGAATACCGGTAGGCCGTTTGCATTATGGTGTCATATACTAACACCAGAATCCCTTGCACACTTTCTTTTGTTCAGTTCATTAGCACCCATTGTCTTACTATTCTCATGAGGAAATACAAATTTGAATAAGAAAGAAAATTCGCGAAGCATTTTGGTAGTGTTAGTAAAATGACAGCATCATGCCAATGGCCTATTGGAACCTATTGTTTTGTGCTTCAAATTTAGCTGCATTACGATGTGCTACAAGGTGTCTAGCTATGCTCTTGCAATATAATTTACACTGACAATAACTTAAATTATGGCAAATTTTCTGTACTATAAACATAAATAAAATTTTGTAATTTCAGCTTTAAGTCCAGCCAATAATTATTTCTCTTCATGAGAGAAAGAGTTTCGTCAAGTAAATTACTCGAAAAAATGCTGAGCTCCTGGCGGGATTTGAACCCACGACCTTCAGATTCTAGCTGACGCTCTAGTCCTCTGAGCTACAGGAACTCATGTGAAGCCAGGAGCTCAGAATTTTTTCCGAGTAATTTACTTGACAAACCTCTTTCTCTCATGAATATATACCAAGTAACACAAAAACATCTAATAATTATTTCTCTTTTTGTTGTAATAGCAAAACGTCTTTTAAGTTTTCCAACTTTAACTGCACAAAGTAACAAGAAATCTGACCATGCTTTATTGCAGTTGGAAGCAATTTCTTTTAACAATATAGGCTACTACTAATAGACATTAACTTACTTACCTCAGGTGATATATAATCTGGTGTACCAACAGCTGTATCGGATCTAACCATGCCATCCTAAACCACATTACATACCATCTGTTAGCAAGTGACCATAATAATTAACCCATAGTCATTCTGCCACCCCCATTATCATTTCAATTTCATGATTTATCATGCAACATATATCATCAATCTTATATACGAGGTCCTTTTTGAAAATCATTTTTATGAAAATGTTTTCCTCAATAAAGATTATTATTATTACTATTATAACAATTTACTAGAGCTGCAACCTGGATACTTTATGAGTCAATAGCCCAGAAGGATTTTGACTCGCAAACCATGAGGGCAAGGTCTAATATTGTTAGTTTAAGCCTACTAATAATCATTCACAAATAAATTATTGTTTTTGCTATTGTTCTGGCTTTCAAACCTTTTTCACTACAAGGTCGCTACTAGTATCTCTACTAGACCACTCTCAGCCAATCAGAGCTCAGGATTTGTAATAGACCATTAGTGGGTTTATACTAACAGACTTTAGCCAAAGCATACCTTATCCATTCGCATACAAGTTCCAAAGTCAGCTAATTTCAAATGCCCTTCCTGGTCAAGTAACATGTTATCTGGTTTGACATCTCTGATAAATTAAAATTTCAAATAAAAAGTCAGATTTTAATTAATCAGACTTAAACTCGACAGCCGATAATTATTGGCTATTTGAATGGTAGCATATAAGGTTAGGCCTCAATTTTTGAATTCAAGAATTGGGGAGACGTTACAGACTAAGAAGAGGGGTTTATTGTCTATTCTAAGACTGGAATCAACCCAGTTATAGCCAGCACAATACCTGTGAATAAATCCCAAAGAATGAATGGCATCAAGAGCCAACACAACCTCTGCACAGTAGAACCTTGCCCACTTTTCAGGGATTTCATAGTTGCTCATGAGATTAACAAGATCTCCACCTAAAATGAAAGAGTGTTTCAACATCAGGGAACATGGAGCATAGTTTTGAGTAGGGAGGAGGGGTTGGGCGTACCTGGGGTAATCTGAAGGAATTTCCTACCCCTCTGAAACTTTGCAGATACAAGGCTCTTGGAAATGCCATTTTGCAGTGCCGTAGTTTTGAGGGACAATTTCCAAAATATTTTTGCATTAAAGTCAAATCAAAGCTTTACACAACTTAAAACAGAATAGAGACATTTTTAGCTAAAAATATTTGGGTGAGAGCCAGTCCAGAAGGACCCCATTGCCCTCACCTTCAAGGTGGCCAAACTGTCATATCAACAAAATATTTTTACAGTGTCATGTATACACCATACATTTGGACTGGACAACATTAGTACCATCCAATTGTGACCTATACAAACCTGCCATGTAGTCCATCACCATGTATAAGTATTTTTCATCTTGGAAGGCATAATGGAGCTGCAAAGAGTAATACTCTCTAAGTGAACATGTTCTTTATTGGATCAAAAATCACAACAGACCCATTTCAGGAAGATGGAATAAAGCAGCTCAATTTGGAGGGCAAAACAAAAGGTTGTAATAATTAGAACCAGGAGATTGAAATTCTTTTGTTTTGTCCTTAGAGAAGTCTATTATTAACACTGGAGTTTCAAGGGCTCCTCAGGTTGGTATTTAGGAATGTTGATTTTTTTTAGAGGGAGTACAATGTAAAACAGAAGAGAATCAGTAAGTAATATTATTCAACTACCGGTAGTTAGACACTACAAAATGTTGAGTTTGGGAACTGATCCCAGCTACTGTATCTATCTATGTGGTTAGACGTGAGTGAACAAACCAAGTGCACACTGCCACCTGTGCTTCTATAAATGACATTACAAGACAAGTACATATGTATGTACTAACTCTTGTTTTGATGCAGATTCCCATTTCATGTAACTTTGGTCTTAAATAACAATAAATGGAGTACTTTGAAATATGTAGAGAGGGGGAGGGGGATTTTATTATTCCCCAGAAGTTCTCTATAAACTATTTAGATATATAAGCATTAGATGTTTTATGTTACTTGGTATATATTATTGTAGAAAGAGTTTCTTCTGAAGAAACTCTTTCTTACAATATTTAGATATATATTCCTTTAGCTTTTTTTCCTCTGGAGGGTGATATTCTATGCTACCCTTATTTCACTGCAACTGAAATCTAAACCTTGGACTACTTAACAGATTTACAGCTGTTAAGGATAATCCTTAGCTTTTATCATGACAGTGGGTAAACAAATTCATTATCAGTGCTGGTTTAATTTTGTTGATGTGACGACCCACTTTAATTCACACACGCACCCAATCACAACATTCAATGTTCTATGCATACAACTCTAAAGTTAACTCACAGGTTGATTTTTTAGAAGATATTTTCTTGTTAGAAATTGAGCCAAAAACATCTGTCTTAAGATTAGTCAAATTGGATTTGGCTAATTCTTAAAATATATAATATACAATGAAATGAGAAATGACAAGACGAGTTGGAAAACTCTCTAATGTGTGTGGTGGTGGTGTTCTGTTTTGTTATGTTTTGACATGAATATAAATTTACTTATCATTGGTTCTGGTAATAACATGTTAGATAAGTTAGTGACTTGCTTTGACCTTCCTTATCTCACTTGCCTGTCACGTTATTGCTTCGCCACCTTGTCCAGGCATTATGGTTATGAAATAACATTGAAAAACTAGCAGTATAAATACCTTGACAATCCAGGCACTGTTTGAATGTGCCATTATCTCTCGTTCTTCCCAGAAGAAAGCAGAATCAGACCTCTTGATCTTTAAACAAGAAAGTATGAAAACTTGTTAATTCTTGTAAACATGTTGAATGATTCCTGTTATCCTGCAAAGGCCAATACAAGCCAGTACACCTGGTATCTCTAATCCTTTCAATATAGAATTATTCCGTATAAAGGAGATAACAGTAAAACCTCCTTTTTCGAAGCTTCATAGACTTATAACTATAACCTATTGTACCTATTAAATAAACAAATATAAATATCATACTCAAGCATTATATTTACACTGACATTCTGTATTTATTTAGCTATTGTTCAGAGGAAAACAACCTAATATCTTAGAGGCATCTGGAAGCAATATCAACAAAATGAAACAGCCCTTTTGTTAGTATCCATTCATTAATATAATTAATCCAGTGGACCATCTCTGTGATGAAACTTAACTTGTACAACAGCATATTACAAAACATAACACAAGAGATGCCCATTTGTTTTGTCGAAGATGCTAGACATCTAGCTGCCCAGGGATCAGCGGCAGTGTCATAATGGTTTTGACAAAAAACTTGTCCTTTTCAATACAGATATGTTAGACATATTGAATATATGGCTTCTCTGATAGAATCTTAAAAGTTCTTTATATCTTAAAAGCAAGACAGGTATAAGTTTCTAAAACTTGGATTATACCAAACTCATTGGCAGTGCTAGCGGAATTTAATGTCTATAGGTATGGGGTATTCTTGGCTAGCTGTCTTTAACCTGTTCGACAAAGCGTGATTTTGAATGGTGATTAAGTGTATAGGAAAGATAAGATAATCTGTTGAAAATATGACCAAAAATTAAATGTACAACAATGTACTAAACTTATCCCTGGAAAGAGTAAAGGAATACAATGAAAAACAAAACTATCAACTTATTTAATCTAAATATTTGGAATTCAAAGCAAAAGAATCTAGATCTGAAGGAGGTCTTAGATCCCTGATGTGAACACCTAAAGTGATTCTGAATAGCGACGTAAAAAATCCGAGATAAAATACCAGGCTCGTCATGTGAGTTGAGAATCACCCCAAGATGCGATAGACACGGTTTTTTTAAGAACAAAAAAGGAAATATTGAATTATAATTCAAATAAACAAGCATTATGGACGTGTATAAGCTGTGAATTTGTCGTTTATTTGGTAATGACTGTAGGATAGATTTGAGTGACCTTTGCTTTTTAGCGAGTTTGGGTGATGTGTGACACACAATACTTCAACAACGTCTTACCATTTCGAACTTGCTTAAAAGTTTCATGGCGTAGACTTTATCAGAGTGCTTTAAGCGTACCTGTATTGATAAGATGTAAAATATAAAAACATTGGATGTGATAGAAGACAAGTGTACAGAGAATTACAAAGCAATAAAACTTAAAGAACGTGTATCAGTAATGGTTATAGTCCTGTCGTTTCGTTATCTTGTCTCAAAGTCACAACACAACTATGAAAGAGGAAATTATAGCTAAGCTTAGAAATATTGCATTAATTAGAGAGTTACCGAGAGGTCTAAGCATTAAATAACAAGTAAATAACAGTAAAGAAAGGACTTAGGCCGGATAGCAAATAAATGTAACGGCTATCAAACGTACTAGTTGTACTTCACCAAAAGCTCCTCGGCCTATAACTTTGATAATCTTGAAGTCGCTGGACCGTAATCTGTTATCTTGGATGGTTTTAGACGGCCCCTCATCTATAGAGACAACAAAATACCATCAGAGGAGAGCTAGCAAGTACCGTTAGCACTGATAACAAACAAACAAGAAGCGAGGAGACAGCGCTTACATCTTTGCAAAAAGTTCTCCACATTCTTGTTGCGTCGTATCTGGGGGAAGTTGCAGTCGCTGACGAGCGCTTCAATTCCATCCTAAAAACCCAACAGTTTCAAGTTAATTTCATGTTCTTGGGTCCTGTGATAAAGCTATACAACCAATGAGTCCTTAAACTAACCAAAAGTCCATCGATATAGAGCTCACTCCTTGGATTTCTAACGCTTTTATCCAGGGTTTCCATCCTCTTTCTATCAAGTTCCATCTTGGCTTGTCCAAAGCCACAGCGCTTCTCAGTTAACTCCTGCAAAAAGGCACCTCGCTAGCGTAAAATATCACTCTCCCACCAGCCAAATGTCCTGAATTAAAGACATCAGGAGCTCCTAAGGATAGTTTCAGGCCTTCTTTTGCTAATGAACTGTTCAACTACGAGTGATGTTGACATTACTTACAAACATGGCTGAGAGTCGGATAGGAGGTACTCGGAAATCACGTGACCTATCATGCTTCCCTACAAGATGGCGGACCTATACCCCCCTACAAAAAGATAAATTACCAGCCCTGATAAATAAAACACAAGAGAAATCCAATATCTTAGCCTCTTTTAATAAGTAGAATTTAAAGTGGGCAGTCTTCGGCCTTTTTGTCTTATTTTTGCTGACGATGGTATTTTTAGATTTCTTTGGACTCATATCATGAACTGATGAAATACACAAAACCCTTCCGGTCTTGTATCAGTGACCCATTCTTTTGAAGTGACTCTATTGTCTAATTGGTATCGATATGAATCGCAAAGCGCAGATAAAATGGGAGTCTCAGTCTGAAGCAAATTAAAATCAGGCAGTCAAAGAAAAAGATTGAATTAAGTGACAAGAACGAAAAGGGTGGGGCTATTGTTCAAAGTTGCTTTCATAATTTTTCAACATTTAATATCAAAGTAGTAGTAAGAGCCCTTCTTAGCTATTAATTGTTTCCGGTTCTAGTACTTCAGATTAACGGCGCTCACTTGATTTATCGAGCAAATGTTTTTCATTTTTGACTCACCCACCTCTCCAATACCATGGTTTCGATATTCACTTTCTTACTAACAAATGAGTCAGTAACGATCTAAGATAGCATATGGACAGACAGACAGACGAATGATCAGATAGACAGACAGATCTACATGGCAAGGCAGACGGATTGGCAGACGATTGAGATCCAGGCACCGATATGCCGGAGGAGCAGACGGATATGACGCTGAAGTCTTGACCGCTGACAGACAGACAGACAGACAGGCCAGAAACCGCATGGATCGACGGACAGACACTGATTGATCCAAAAAACGACAGTCCAACGGTGAGGTAAGTCAAGAGATTACCCAAGATATTGAATGTATTTAACTGAGAGGATCAACATGCAAAGAAATGGGACATCCGTACTGAAAAGGAGTATGCTCACCAACTGGACAGACAGTTTTTAACTGAGATGTAAAGGCATTTGAGGCAAACAAAAGGGATGGATCTTATTGCGGTATTATCAGAAAAAGTGCGCACGCACAGAGTTAAAAGCGAGCGAGAATGCATGCACTCATTTCAATGTTGAAATTTGATTTTGTGCAGGTTAGTTTCTATCGGGAAACACCGCCCCAGGTTGGCGCAACTCTTCCTCATTCGTTCCATAGGACTCTGATCAATTCACCACAACAGTTATTCAGTCACATCGAAGACGAATACAAGTAGACTGCAGTCGAAAAGTCAAGTTACTTGACTGACAAATGACTCGCAATCATGAGACAAGCGAATAAGTATAATTTCTTTACTCTAGGGTTTGTCTCTTTATATACGCTTCATCTTTACTGACTCTTCTGCTTGATAATGACGGTGTAGGAACACGTGGAAACGTCGCTCATACTTTTAAATTTTTAATACTTTTTATATTCTATGTTAGTTTTATTATGTGTTTTGTACTGTCGCAATGTTTTATTAGTAAAATTTTCACTCTACCAAGCAAAAAACTTATTTCTAAGGATGTGCCGCAGGGGGGAGCCACATCAAAGATTGGGAGTTTCCTGCGTACAAGAACAACCAACACCCTTCTAGTCATCAAAAGTGTTTATTAGAAAATCTTTACTTCACAATAGTTTGTTCTTTTGTCTTCTTCTCTATGTCAGTGCGACAAGAAACAAAACAAAGACCGAGCTCAAACGTCGGATATCACGAGCCAAAAGCACTGAAAACAATAAATAATAAGTCAATCTTCTTTGATGTCATCAGGTTTGGCTAATGTGAAGTTCGACGTTTGAACTATTTTGGTTAAGAACAAAATAATTTTAAATTAAAGTTTAAATATATTGGATTCCAACTTTAGCAAGTACAACCTGTGTATATCTTTACATTGAAGGTAAAAAAGGTAGATTTGATTATTTTCTAAAATAACAATGAAAGTGAGGTGTTACTACAAAATATGACAAATATAATTCTCTTATATTATAGTATATACTAGAAAAAGCTTTTTCTTATCACCTTTTTCAGAAATGTATTGCTTTCCATGCTTTTCCATTAGGGGCTAGTGGATAAAGCATTTCGTTTCCTTGTCTAAACTTAGGTTCAGAATTACATGTCCAGATAAATACCAAACACTTCAACAGTAATCGTGCGAGCCCAAAGCTAAGCTGGGAGAACATTAGGCCAAGCTTTCCCCTGTTTTTATTGCTACTTGCTGAAGGAAAGAACAGTGACAGGGAACACTGAGCAAACACAACCTTGCCCAAGCATGCCTCTTTTTCACTATGTATAGACCAAATCCAAAACTTGCACTGAAGTGAGGCTTGAGTTGTGAACAAAGAGATACGGCGTGATTCGTCACGCCAGATCGCTTTGAGTCATGCCAGATCCTTTTGTTCACAACTTAAGCTTTTCATCGGTGCAAGTTTTGGATTTGGTCTATGCCCTTGCAATATTTTTGAAAGAGCTCATGCTCATGCTCATGCCTGTTGTCTCTAACAGTATGCCACAATGAAAACAGTAGCAAGAGGTTTGGTAGTAACATTACCATTATCTCCAAAGACAACTATATTAATGGTGCTTTGTGATTTAAAATATGCAAGTTTCATTCACATGGTGTTCCAAATCCTGGCCAATCAGTACTGTTGGGCTACCTATGATCAGTGAGTGTCTTGAGCCGCTTCAGAGTTCCTTGTAATTCTTTATTTTGATTTCCTGGGCTTGAGCTCTTCAGCACAACTCCTTAGGAATATTTTTGGTTTGACTTGAGGATTGTAGTATTCATGTCCCTGGTGAAGGAGGAAAAATGTAATAATTATTATTGATCTTTTTTGACTTGGGCAGAGTGTTTAACCATTTCAGACCACATGTCATTCTCAAAAGTATCATTCCTTGATTAAATGGTTACAAATGAAAAGAAACATGATTATGGATACAACTCAAACAAAGAACCTTATTCTCAAGACCATGTGTCATTCCCTAGAGTATCATTTCTTTGTTCAATGGTTGCACATGAGAAGACACATGATTATGGATACAACTCAAACAAAGAACCTTATTCTCAAGACCATGTGTGATTCCCTAGAGTATCATTCCTTTGTTTAACAGTTGTGCATGAGAAGACACATGAATATGGATACAACTCAAACAAAGAACTATATTCTCAAGACCAAGAGTCATTCTCTAGAGTATCATTTCTTTGTTTAACAGCTGTACATGAGATGATACATGAACATGGATACAACTCAAACGAAGGTCAGTAGAACAGTAGAACACTGTGCTCAATCTGTATGGTTAGTAAAGATCTATTGACACCTACCTTTGACCAATCATAACCAGATGCATAGGCAAATATGTTTCCCTTTGAATTGAAGCAGCAGCTGGTGATGGGCAGGTTGAGCTGGTCTGATGTCTATAATACACAAACATTTAAGACAGTCATTCAATTCAATGTCTTAGATATGCAATGGGATTGGAGGATTGGCCAATTGCTTCTCAAAAGTCAATGTACATATAGCAAGCCAGATTCATTGAGGGATTAAAATGCAGTTCACCATTTAAGAACCCATCTTCAGGTCCCCTTCCTGTGCTATCACCATTCTTAATTCCCAAGAAACAGGATCTTCAAAAAGAAACCAAAACTAGACTGTCATTGATAAAATATACCTTTAGTTTAGTGCGAGCATCTTTGTCCCAGAAACTGAATTTTCCATCAGAGCCAACAGTAGAAAGAAGACAAAAATGAACAGGATGGAAAGCAATGTTATTCACCTGTGGAAAGAGCAAGTTAAACTTGATTGCTATGAGCAATAAGTAAATACTACAGCTGTAAAATGGTAATTACTTATCACCATTATCATCATCACCACCACCACCACCATCATCATCATCATCATCATCATCACCATCATCATCACCACCACCATCATCATCATCATCATCACCATTTCCACCATCATCATCATGATCATGATCATCATTATCATTGGGATTGATTCATGCCTAGCTTTACAGCAAGGTTCAGAGGTGGAATAGATTCTCCCATACAGCCTGTAGTTGGTAGTGTAGAAGGGTCCGTGTAGAAGTATCAACCCTTCCACTTACTGCATATATGTCTTGTACTGATGAACCTGCTCCATTTGATCTGTGACACTTAAAGGTGAAGTTATCTTTTCTGCAAAATATCAAGAAATGTGTCACATAATTTTGTTGTTTTCACTGATGAAAGTCTTGTTTAATCTTCTATTGTATTCATCATCTACCTTAACAATAAATGGATGGATGGATGGATGGATGGATGGATGGATGGATGGATAAAGAAATAATTAACTTACGGGTTTTGCGGCTGAATAAAATGGATTGCAACTCTGCCTTCAATTGATCCCAAGGCAAATCCAACTGGCTGGCCATTTTTCTTAGGATCTTTGAAGATACTTACACATCGATTCTTTAGAAATAGAATTCATAAGCAATGAATATATGTACTTATAATATATGTACTATATAATAATCAACTCAAAGATACATTTTAATATAATTCTACTATTAATAAATGCTCCAACCAACCTGATACTTTAAAGGGGATTCCATTCTCTAGAAAAAAAATGATCAAGACAGTTTATGTAATTCAATTTTGTAAAATAATTTTTGAAACAAATTTCAAGAGATTTGGCACTTATCTCTGGTTTGTGAGTGTATGAAGGAACTAGGACTTGAAAATGAAAGCTGGTCAATGGACAATGTCCAGTCTGAACTGGAACTTGTTCGATCAAATCTTGGCCTTGTCCTTGATTTTAACATGTAACATTAAGCCAGAAATGGGGTATGGCCAAAAAAAACTAATGTGGCTTGCATCATTGCCGGCAACAGACCAGCTGTTATTTCAAGCTATGGTATCCCTACCCATAACTAGCTGAGATACTAGCTGATAGACATACAGTAAAACACCTTGCAACTCAAGCCAGGAATTTCCCTAATAGTTAGCTGGTACACAATTTTACACATGGGTGAAAAAGACACTGTAGTAAGAAAGGGGCAGGGCTTCACCTAAGTGCATCAGAGAGAGTATAGTATGGCTTTAGCTCTCTTACACTGGCTTCAATTCAGACACACTGGACTATCCTATCTCTTAAAACCTCATTGAACTGTAAAAATCTACCTTGTATTCAGATGGTTGGTTTTCAAGCTGATAACAGATTATCCCTCTTTGTGCAGTGCCGACAATAGCCATAGGGTATACAACATCTGCACAGTAACATCTCTCAGGGAGCTGTAGAGTTAGCATGGGATTTGACGACCTTAGATCCCAAAACTTTAGGGTTTTATCCCAGCTTCCTGTCATGAGGCAGCTGTAGTTTGGTGCTTGTATCCAGTGGCACGTTCGTACTGGGCCATCATGCTACAACATTGAAGAAGAATAAACAATTGAAAACAGCTTTTGGATACTATGTCAATTCTATCACCCCACATATTTTTAGCACAAAAACCTTTAAGAAAATCCTCTTGTTTTGGAGTGTTAGTTCTTTGTAGAGCTACAAGTCTTATTGTAGATAAACCTCATCGTATATTGTAAGATGAGAAGAAGATAGCATGCCTACTGTACAATGTACCTGTGCAACTTGAATGTCTTGGTTGGAGTTAAGGTCCCACATTTTACACTGTTTGTCTGCTGAAGCTGTAAATACTTTGGTGCCATCCTAAAATAACCACATATATTAAGGTGATTTTAACAATTCATAAAAGCTAGAAAACATGGGCTTTTATCACATGGCGGCCATGTTTATTCCCAATGAGAGCAAAATCCTTTGTTTTGACATTCTGAATGCCTCATTCTGAAATGCCTCATGCGCCTTCCTTGCTATGGTCCTGCTTCAATGTGAGGCTCCAGGTGTAATGCTCAGTGATTCGTGACAAAATAAAAGAATAAATTTGATCTCACACTGAGCCTCTTAATGAAACTTTTGTGCATGAGAAGTGAAGCATATCTCGCATAAGTTCAGAATACCTGGCTAATGATATGCATACACTAATCCCTTATTGTTCTTCCATTGTTATTGCGTCATTCTCAAAGAGTGAGTTGTATAGTGACCGGGTATTCTGAACTTAATCTGCATATCTCGCAAGTGGTCTATTATTGCTTGAAACAGAATCATTGCTTGTGTTTTATGCTTGCAACTCTGCTTGTGTCGCAAGTGAAAGCCAAGCTTAATTGTCCTTGTAAATGTTCCTTACATTATGCCAAGAACAGTCTAATATTGGTCCTGAATGCGTCTTTTGTGCTTTAGGGATGGTTTGGCCATTTTCTTTGACTTCCCAACAACGAACCTACATCACAATAGATATTAGACAAAATCATTGGATACAAACGAATAATTGTGAATTTTGAAATTTTACCTGAAAAAAAAGATCATTAATATATCCTATGCTTTCATGACACTTTCCTCTTACCTTTATCATCTTGTTCGAATAATATTAATCTTACGTTATTTCTTTTAATAGAACAAAAATTTGAAATATTCTCAAACTTTACGCTAACTCAGCAATTTCACTTCCAGTCAAAGTCATTTGTCTCGCTTTCTATTCTTAACGCTCTCTCTATTTAAGAGGAGAGATAGGTACAATTGATAGGAGTTTACTTACATCGTTAGCCCAAGACGAAGCGATTAGAAAATCAGCTTGAGGACTGAAGCGAACAGCACTTATTGTATCATCAGGTGGAGATTGAACTTCAATGTCTTTCATTGGATTTTCTTGGTTCCCTAAACTTAAAGTATTCGTTGCACTAACACCGCCAAACCCGCTGAAATTAGTCGTGCCGCCACCAAAGGCAGTTGTGCCAGACGAAAACATGTTAAGTTAGGTTCGTATGATTGTAGAATTGGTTGTATATTTGTTCAGAAGTTTGTTTCCGTTCTTTTTGCACCGTTATGACAAAATGGCGGCAAGAGCACTAATGGGGGAATTCGCTTGACTGATTTATTGCTGGCGCAGAAATCAATCTGAGGGGGGGAAGGGAGGGGTAGACGTCGCGGAGAGGCTAGATGATCTGAGGTTAATTAAATAAATATATAACGAATAAATTAGCAAATGAAAAACTTCAACAATTAGCCAGGGAGGACATCTGTCCCGTTGTCAGCCTGTATTGGCGCATTAATGAATTGTGACAACTTTGGAAAGGTATATTTACTTTTTGTCCTTGAAAATGGGGGTGGGTCCTGTATTTTTCAGCAACCGTATGGGGGATTTTCACACAAAAATAGTCTTCCAGTTATCTGATTTTGCCGGGCTATCCCCCTATACTTTATTACCAGTCCCTTGGGACGGCCAATATCTAACTATGCAAAGTCATTTGAATAATGTATATTTTGCCGATAATTATAAATACTTCACATTCCTGCATGGGTAATAGTCCCAAGGGCCCAAGTAAGCATATTATTGGTTGAGCAATGGTATAGAGATCAAGGCAACGCCCCGTTGTGAGTTCAGTGCAAGAATAAAGCTCCGAAAGTAACAAGTGATCCCCCCCACCCACCCCATTGGTCGGATTGATTTGGGCAACAACATTCTCTATAACGCTACTTCGTATCGGACCTCGT